>VCJN01001296.1:0-59591 GCA_006384855.1 Tetraselmis striata | reverse complement strand
TCACGAGCAATTGTCCACAGTGGGCCGTCAGATCGTGGTTACCACGCATCGTCACGGCCGAAGCCGTCGATGACACATGTCTCCCACTGTGGCTGATTCTCGGTTGATTATTGGTGCACCAGTCGTTGATTCAATTACGCAGATAAATATTGGTGCATCGGTATAATATGCGGTTAAATGTTGGTGCATCAGTAAATGTCGGCACCGAAGTATCGGTGCACCAGTAAATTCTGGCACCGAAACATCGGTGCACCAGTAAATTCCGCCAGCTAAATATCGGTGCACCGAACATTACAGCCCAATAAATATCGGTGCAAAAGTAAATTCCGGCACCTAAATATCGGCGCACCAGTAAATCTACCACGTAAATATCGGTGCACTAGTAAATTCCGCGCCTAAATATTGATTCTTGGTGCGATTCACGATCTGTCTGGTGCACCATGATTCGATCTTTTATTGATTCTTGATGCGGAGCCTTAGTGCAAGGTGTGAATATCTCTACGAGTGGACGGCCTCGACGACTAGTCTTCCACCACGACACTTGCGCACGCTACGATGGTTTAGGGTTTCCCGCAGGCTCGAGGCGGCAAGAAGGCGGCAGACCCTACGATAGCAACGCCAGCCGACAGTTTGGCCGAAACGCCCGCGGAGCCGACAGAGACGACACGGGACACGACAGCGCTTGCGTTACTGCAAGCGCTGGCGTTGAAGGTGGACGCTTTATCGACCCGCTTGGACGAACAGGACAACCACAAGCACAAGGAGCAGCGCGACATTCCCTCGGACGACGACGAAGTCGGCGAGGGTGGCAAGGAGCAGGAGCACGACGCCCAGACAGCCGCTGCTACGGGGGGCGCGCGCGACGCCGCGGCCGTGTTCATCGACCCTCGGGATTGGGAAGACCTCTTGCCCCGGGCGTACCAAGACTGCCCCCCCCCCCCCCCCCCCCCCGTCGGGCGCCACACGCCCGAGCCTCTGGCGGCCCCGTAACGACGAGGCCGACCGCTATCTCACTGAGACCAACATGACTGCGTCGCGCGACGAGTACCGCCACCTATGGCGTCTACCGCGCCGCCGCTAACGCGGCGGCTAAGCTAGCTCTGGCTACGCTTCGCGCGCCCGATACCCCCACCCAAGACCGCGTCGACGCCCTCGACCTACTCGACGCCGCGCATCGCACGCTTGAAGCAGTGGGCGACGCGGATGAGGCCAGGCTCACCTACCTTCGACGCTTCAAGGCCAAGAAGGCCCTCACCCCCGAGGAACAAGTCGCCGAGCGACTCATCTACTCCCGAGTCTTCGACACCGCCGAGCATGAACGCTCCGCCAACGTCGTCGACGGCCTTCTGGCAGCGCTCGAGGATAAGCGCCTCGAGGTCGGCCTCGCGGCTGCGGCCAAGGCACAGGCATCAGCGACCTTCTAGAGGCAAGCAGCGGAGCGCGACACCGACCGCGACAAGGCGCGGAAGGAGAAGGACAAGGCGGCGCGCGAGAGGCGGGAGCATCAACGCCGCGAGGCGGACGCCAAGAACCGCGACAAGAACGGCGGCAGGACCGGCGACAAGACACACGACTGACGGTGTGGCGCGCCGCGCCGACAGCTGTTTCCCCGACTCCGACTATATGCGTCACACCGCGTAAGGCGGAGTCGGCGGCACTGGCGAGACATTGGCGCGAGCGCGCAAGTGACTACCTGGATACGGGATGGCGTACGCGTGCCTTTCCGCTACAACCGGCCACCCCAAGGTTCAACCAAGGCGTCTCGTTCAACGACGCAACCCCTGCCCAACTCAAGTTCCTCACCGCCGAACTAAGACGCTTTACGGCGGCCGGCGCGTGGGAGAAGTCGTCGTGCGCATGGTGGGTGTCCCGGGCGTTCTTCGTTCCGAAGCCCGGCGACAACCAGTGGCGTTTCATCATCGACCTCCGCGTGCTCAACACCTTCTGCGCGCGCAAGCGACTACGGATGGAGACACTCATGGGCGTCCGACACCTGACCGCGAAAGGGGACTACATGTTTTCGTTCGACCTACAAGACGGCTTCTATGCCCTGGGCATCGCGCCCTCCGACCGCGACTACTTCACAGTCAACATCCGTGGGACCCTCTACCGGCTGTGCGGCCTTCCCATGGGCTGGTCGCTCAGCCCTTACTACTTCACGACGTTCACGATGACGTTCGTCAAGCACCTACGCTCTCCGACTACCCCCCGCTGCGCTTGGCAATGTCCCGCGGTCGCGCCGCTGGCTGCGCCGCGGGCGGTGGAGGGGAGCGAGCATCTTACCATACGTCGACGATTTCTTGCTGTTCGCCTCGTCGGAGCCGGAGACGCAGGAGCTCCGCCAGCGCGTCGCCGACTTGATGGACAGCCTGGGCCTGCTGCGCAACCCCGCCAAAGGGCTGCGGGAGCCGGTTTAGTACGACAAGCACCTGGGGGTGGACATCAACACAGCCACGTGATATTTTTATGCCCCGGTGGACAAACTGCAGCGGCTCGCGCGCCAAGCCAAGCAATTGCTACAGCGCGCGGCCTACGACGCCCGTTGGCTACCCGTGCGGGAGCTGCAGTCGCTCGTTGGGCGGGCTCAATACCTTTTCTTGGCAATCCCGGCCGGGCGCTTCTACCTGCGGGAGCTCCACGACGTGGTGGGCTCCAAGTGGGGCGGCCGAGTGCGCATGACACACCAGCTGCGGCGCGACCTGCAGTGGTGGACCGCCGTGCCGACTCAGGCCAACGGCCGCCCTATCCACCGTCATGTGGAGACGGCCTACATGCACTCCGACAGCTCCGGCTATGGTTGGGGTGCAGTGCTGAATGGCAGGCTGGGGGCGCGGGGGTTCTTGGGGGCAGCCGACGATGCGGGCGTTTACTTGCCCCCGCTGCGGGGATGCGGGTAATCCCACACCTCGCGGTTAATTATCTCCACCCTCCGCATATCTTGCTCGTCAGTCTTGCCAGCGGTGGCCTCAACCACCGTTGTTTTGACGTCCGCGAGGATGTACTCGTCATTTTCAATGTTGGCCTCCGGGTTCCAATGCCGCATCTCTTTCGCCGCCGCCATAGTTCTCGCGGTCTCGTGCTTGCGACGGCGGGCCTCGTCCTCGTGGTCGACTTCATGCGGGAAGGCATGCATGCCGGGGACGTGATATGACAGAATTTGCCACTCCGGTCCCGGCATCATCGCGCTTGTGTTGGGGTGCAAGCTCTCGAAGATCCGGAAGCAAGGGGTGACACCCGCGAGGTCCTTGCATCTCTGGCATCATGTTGCGAACGCATGGTTGACGCCTCCCTTGGGCGGGCTGGCGTGAACATCTTGTGCATGCAAGAGGAAAGCAAGGCCATAGCGCGAGTATGTCACAGCGTCCTCGTTTCCTTGGCATGCGTCCGTGCGGTAGCGGTCGTCCGCGACGCCGAGGGGGGTGAGAGATTTGCTCTGCGCCAGGCGTTTAGTGCAGAGATTCCGGACTTTCCGGAGCTCGGCAAGGACCTCCGGCCGATTATGCTCCAGCCACGGCACGACGCCAAGCGGCAACGCTCCGGCGACTTCCAACTGAGCGGAGATGCATGGAGAGACATGCGCGAGGGGGAGATTCCACCCCGACTAGCGTCTTAAACACAATGGCAATGTGATAGGCGAAGGGGGGGGGGGGGCTCACGATTCGAGGTGCAGCCCACTTCAAGGCGTCAACAATTGTCACATCTCGCCGTGCGTGGCGCGCAACAACTGAGAAAGGTGACGGCGCGCAGCCTTCTCGGGAACGCGACATGTCTTCTTGTTGAGATGAACTCCAACGTCTTGGCGACCTCTTCGCCACTGTGGCGCTCGTTATGGACCGAGAGGGGCACCCGGAGCTCCATACCTTCTGGGCGAGGGAAGAGGTCCACGATTGCGTGGCGGCATGGTAGGAACAAGAAGTTAGAGTTGGGCGACATGTTGACCACGTTGCCGATGAGTCGTGTCAAGAGCACGTGAAGGTCCTTGTAGGTGCTGAATGGATGGTTCGGGCTAGATTTGCGCTCGGGGCGACAGCACCATGCCGCCCTAGCTCGGCGGCGGCAATGCTGGTGAAGGTTGAACGGTGCTGCGTACGGTACGGCGGCTGGTTACAGCCAATAAGTAAAGCGGAAAGTGCTAACTTTGGCCAGCTATCAATAAATCCCCCCCTTTGTTTAAACGACATATGGCACCGAAAACACATTTACAATTCTTATTGGCCTAACTGAGACGGAGGATGCGATCGTTGCGCGATATACACCCCTCCACATAAGTTTGGGGTCCCTTTTCGGCAGTCTCAAGACTTCAGAAGTCTAGGGCACCTGAACGTAGAGTATATGAGATGTAGCCCTAGAATCTCAGAGGGTTTATACGACCTGCATGACGAGTATAAAGCATAAAGACCTTTGACTAGGGTATCACGCTAAATTTGGTGCGTGGATGGGCGTCGCCTGCAATATAACTGCACCAAAACCAAGGTCGGTATCACGCACACGCCGACGCGCGTGAATAGACAACCAAACGGCGGGATGGCCATGAACGCGTGAGGAAACACATTGGCGAGGGGCTCGGGTGCATTTGGTTGGGGTGCAGCCGTGTGGGCGGCGGCTAGTACATGTCGCATTGCGATACTGACATGGCATCAATGTTGGCCACGTTCAGCAACACCCCTGGGGTTTTAAAACGCTATAACTTCTCAGGGTTTGCTCAGAAAAACTTTTTGAAAGTACCACGCAATTTCTCGTTCAAATTTGCGTCGAAAGCAATCTTCCAAAATAAAAAAATCGATTTTTGGGGGGGGGGGGGGAGGGGGGGCGGAAAAATCCCCAATGATGATCATCCAAGTTGCCCCTCACTGCCTCATGTGTCCACCCATGTCGGGCGCGTGGCTTTGCGCCAAGTGCGTGTATTAGCCCCATACTCGGTTGCGCTAGAGCGTTATGTGTGTGGATGGCCACGGACCACCAACACTTGGCATGTGCCGCCTCCTAGCGATACACACATCTACCAGCCAAAATGCCATCTTGAAATAGGAACTTGATATTAATTCAAGTCCACGCCCCTACCGCGCCACCCCGCCCACGAAACGGTGCAACTGGCATTCCACCACGTGCCCCCATAGTAGAGCATTGCCCTACGCCAAGGGGGGCATCGAGCGCCTCTCCTACGTGCGCTCGCCACAGAAACATCAGCATTTTTACCCCAAAACTGCTCGCCACAGTGGCCAACTTGTCGTTAGGGTGTATGTCACATCGTGCCTATAGCGACACGCTTTCAGTGGCCTACACGCACGGTGTGCGCCATGCCAAGGGCCGTATTCACCGAGTTTGGTGCGACGAGTGCCGCTATTTCCATAGGTTTGGACGGTTGGCGCAACCGACAATTTCCTAGCGCCAACGCATCATGCATTGATTTCGCGTTCTTTAAAGGGCGCCCACAAATGGTCGTGTTGTCGCGCGGGTGGGTATAAAGCGCACAATAGGCGTTTGCCCGAACTATTCCCACTATAGTTAGCATTTATGCACATGCACGGCGTTATCCTTGCCCATGTATGCGATTTGCGATCGAAAATGCAAAACCCGGACTTATGTGGAAAGGTGTAAAAATGCTGCGCTGGCGCGAGCGTGGAATAGTTGGTACTAGTCGCTACAGGTACAGTCGGTAGTAATAATAAGACCACACTCGGCATAGATTCCAAAACGCGATATCCAAAAGGCGGTTGCCTGATTAGGATACCAAAGCGGTACGTTTTGGAGATTTGAGCCCTCCGACCCCGACTCGGCATACCCTCCATAATCCAAAATGGCCGAAATTTTAGGGATTTCGTTTTGGAAAGCGGCGCCACCTCCATAATCGGGCGAAATCCCCAAAAGGCGCGTGCGGTGTGCCCGCGCCTTCCGGGCTTCTGGCCCCGTACCGCCGGGGCCCATCCGCACAGGTCCGCACCCACCCGCGCCGGCCCGTGCCAGATCCCGCCACTCGTGCTCGACCTAGGGCCCTGTAGACTGCCTCACGGGCAGTCAACGGCCTGGACGGGCTGCGACCGCGCGTGAGTGGTAGGGCGGTGCCGCCATGGGGACCGTGGCGACTGCCACCGCGCCCGCATGGAACGAGTCGCACCTACCTATCGCCTTTACCCACAGCACGCGGCACCTTGTCCGCGACGAGTGCACGACCAACGTGGCCGCTGCCACGGCAACAGTGCAGCCCGCAGCCCATAAAGAGCCCCCCGAGGCTGTGGGTAACTTCGACTGCGTGCCCATCCCACCGATCAGTAGCGAGCGAGTACGGGTGCTACGGTGGTTTGCTACGCTATGGATGCTGTAGCGGGCAATGCGGCGGCACGGGCCGCGGCCCGGCAGTTGCGGCATCGCGGCGGCCCGGGCCGCGGCCCGGCATTTTGGTGAGTAAATTTTGGAATCTATGCCGAGTCGTTCTTGCGGAGATGCCCAGTCGTAGCGACTATCTCTCCAAAAGGGCCGACTTTTATATGGAGTTACGGGTACGCGGCAGTACCCGTACAGATTATGGGGATTAATAATACGTTTTGGAATCTATATATATATGCCGAGTGATGTGGTCTAAGGCGGCAAGCAGTATCCCTCCAGTCATGCATCTGAGACTGCGCCAGCAGATGAGCCCGGGCGCGTCAAGCATGCTACAGGCGGCGCGCCAGGCAGGCGCGTATCTCCATAGCGACTAGCGACCATAGGGCAGCCTGCTGTGGTAGTGACACTGGGAAGGTAGTATTCCTTGCGACGATCGGTAGGTTGCTGCTCGTGTCCTCGCGCGGGCGGAGATGTCGCAGGCTCTGACAACGAAAGCACCAGATCGTATCAGCACCTGTATGAGCGGCAAGCACGAGAGGTCACTGGTACTCCACCGACATCGAATAGCTCTGACCTTGGCAGCGTTTATGGCTACGGATAGTCCAGCAGCTGAGTATTTGCTCCGGGAGCAGGTCACTCTTGGAGACGGTGTTTCATGGCGCGTTTGAATCCCGAGGGGCCACTTGCCTGCTCCGCGGACGAGCTTCGTGCAGTGAGAACAACTATCTGGGATCTCATAACTCAGTCCGTGCCAGCGGCAGAGCAGGATGAGGTGAGGTAACCAGACGTCGTCGCACTTTGCATGCATATTCTACATCATGGCAGTGAAATGCTGATATAGGGCCGTAGTGGCCATGCAAGAAGGGGAGCGAGGGGCCCCCGGGGGGGGGGGGGGGGCAAAGAGCATCGGGCGTGCATGATACCTGTGGTGCGTCCGTCAGGTCGGCACGCTTTCAACCGTGCTTCTCTGTCTCTGCATTCCAGGTAAGGCGAATTATTGGGTCAAAACTCATCGACAACAACCAACTGGTGTTTGCGGAGGCGACTGCGCTGGCAGAGATTATTGGAGATATTCAGCTACAGACCGAGAATCTAGTGCACAGACGGAATACGGTGCTTCTTGCAACCCCTCAACGAGAGCTGGTAACCTCCCCGCCAATCCTTTATCAAAGCTTGGAGCCATACCACGACCCAGTCAGTGTTGCTGTTTATATATATGTCGAAGAATAAATGTATGGTCGACATTACCTGAAACCCTTCCATAAGTTGTGCGCCGACGCCGGCCGCTCGCCAGGTGGAAGAAGGCGTGCGCCTGCTACTGAGCAAGATACAGAACATTGCCACCAGCTATGAAAGGGGCAAGCATCCCCAGACTACCATTGAGTCCCTAGTGGCGCAATCTGCCAGCGAGAAACGGATGTTACAATACATATCCACCATCAAAACGGTATGGAGGAGCTATGGCCTGCAACAGAACATGACTGCGTCGCGTTTGTTATTCTGCCTCTCCAAGGCCCTATGCTGTCTCCAATCTGAGTGTGTACCTGTGCTCCACCATGCTGCGGCAGCCCACAAACACATCCGGAGGGCGAGCACCTCTCACCCCCCCTCCGCGAACACCACCTTCGCGCCCCATTAGCAGCTGCGGGTCGAGACCCTCTACTGCAGGTTCTGGTGCCAGCATCGATTCATCACAGGTATGGGAACCAACGCCTACGTGTAAGATGAAACACATCATTGTACAATCAACGCTGTGGGCATGGTTACCCAACTGCCCCTACACACCTTGCCTCTCTGGCAGGTAGTTTCGAGCTTGCGAACAAAGCTCAATATTTTCGACATCGGTGCGGTCTCGGAGCAGCTGAGGGATGCATTCCGAGTGGAACATGATGCACTTCTGGAAGATGTGCAGTATCTTCACGAATGCCTTCAGGCTGGTCCCCAGGGCTTATGAGATTTATTGTGATGACATGCAATTGTAAATTCAAGTGTACCTGTTGCCTTGTCAATTGTGCTTTAGCGTCCCTCCTATGCCAATCTGCAGGCGGAAACGGAGGTGCATGCTATTTCTGCAGGGCCACAGCCCTCTGTGAATGAGCTTTGTGAGTTCAGTGAGAAGCTGGAGCGCACTTGGATAGAGGTAAGGCTGACAGCTCCAGGCAATCATGGCGGGATAACCTGCCATGCTGGACCTCCCTCCACTTGACTATCAATCTTGCATGTTGGTGGTCTCAGAGGTATATAAGTGCGCTGTGTTTAATGCTGTAGGAAGAAAAGAAGAGGGAGCACATTGACGTGGTGCACAAAATGCTTACTGCTGCTAATAGCTGCAGAGGAAATGCAGCAGGGAAACTTAGAACAATGGTCGGTATATCTCGTGGCAGCCACGGAGCCCTGGTGCAGCCAACTTTCCGGCCTCCCTCGCGCGGGAGCAGCTTTGGCAGCTCGGATCAACAGTGCCAATTGCGGCATGAAAGCTTGCAGAACAAACACACTGTATTCTGCAGCAGCAGCGGCCGAGTTTATGCCTTTCTGACGACAGTGGGGGTGCTTCTGAAGCTGGCTCTGGTGATCAGCAAGTGCGGGACGCAGGGGCAGATAAGCTGCCAGGCCTGGGTCCGTTACGTCTCCCCAGAACTGTATCTCCAGGAGTCACCACCTCGGTGCGACCTGCTTTGGGAGGGAATAGCAGTGTAGATGGCCCTGGCAGGACGTCGCAAGATCGCCTACAAAATCGCCCGCCTCTCTGCAAGTAGGGATAGAATATGTCAGCAGAATTGCATAGTAATCGGCTGGAAACCGAATACAGTAGCATGGTAAATCATTTAATGCGAACTTGCTCGGGCCACAGGGTCCAATCGGATAACTGCTACAAGAAACATTTCAACTGACGCGTGTAAGATGATTTTCATGTATGGTGGGTGCACAGGCTGGGCAACACAGAAAGGTGTATCGTGCAATTCATTCATAGCTCTGTTGGGCTGTCCATCAGGTGGCAGCTCACGGCACACGTAAACATCTAGTGGAGCATTCTGCCGTGTGCAGTGTTCTCCGAGCGCAGATTGCGTGCATTATTCATGACGTGTCCCCAGTAGAAACTGCATTTGTCCGTTGCAGTGGTATAGATAGTTGGGGTATAGTTATTGCAGAAACTTAGTAATGATGCATGTGCTCTGCTGGGTGGCATTTGTGCTATTGCATTCTGCCACGATGGATTATGCTAACTACTGATGGGACACTGTGCGGTCGTGCCATGCGCATACTGGTAGTGTTGCAGAAATGCTTGAGAATATATCATTATCAGCATCGGTAATCATGTGTTGTCTCTTTGAGGGATTGTCCCGCTCCTGCCCACTGCCCTGCTCTGTGCTTCCCATTGTGTAACCATCACCAGTAATGCAATGAATTGCTTCGTCCATCTGAGTTGCTCCTTTTTTGCAACTTGGCTTTTGCATCTGAAAGTCAGCTTAACACTTTGCAGGTCAACAATTCTACTTCTGACAGATCGATAATTGAAAACAGGCGCCGCCGTCCGTATCAAGAACCTCATTACCATATTTTGACGATATCATATGTGTATATACACACATGCATGTATGTATGTATGTATACATACATACATATATATATATATATATATATATATCAAGATGTGATACTCATATATGTGTATACATACATAAACACATCATTTGTATACACACAACTATTTAAATATACACATCCAAATAAACTACATCCATATAAAAAAGTAACACATACATATATATCTATATCTATACCTACACATGTAGATGCACATATACATATACATATGCATACCTCTCGATGTATTTATACATGTATATGTACACATACATACATACATACATATATACATACACACACAACTGCTATAAATGTGTATATGTATTTATGTACATATACATACATCGTGTATACGTATTTATGTATGTTTATCCTACCATATAAATTACGGGGTGAGTCTGTGAGTTTGTATTACGTGAGTCTGTCTGCCGCTGTCTATCGGAACGCTTTCGCACAGATTATTAGATGGATCTAAAATGTATCCGTTCTAGATTCCGTCATAATTCCGCGCACGCCAAAATAGCTGCCGCGCTTAAATACTTGCTAACTACCTGTACCGATACCGGCCGCGCCATGTCGGAGGTTGCCTCCATGTACCTCCAAGGTCGCCTGCCCGGGTGGTTCAACCGGCTCTTCGCCTCTGCTAGGCTTGTGGCACCTGTCAAGAAGCTAGGCGAGGGGAGGGCCCCGGACGTGCGGCGTGTTGCAGTCGGGGAGGCGGAGCGGCGCGCAGCGGAGAGGGCAGTGGTGGACAACATGAAGGCGGCATACGTGTCGGTGCTCGCTCCATCTCAGCTCGGCGCTGGCATTGACTCTGTGCTCATCCACGGCGTCCGGCTCATCGCCGAGAAGCTTGGCCCACGTGCCGCCATCGTCCACACAGACCTTCGCAACGCTTACAACGAGGCATGGCGCCGCACCATCATCCAGCGCCACATCGATTGCTCTCCACTACACCATGTCATCCCTGCGCTCTTAGCCTCCCTCTCCACGGATTCGTATCTGGTCGTGGACGACCACTCCGCCCCTTTGCGGTCGGAGGACGGCGTGCAACAGGGCGCGCCTTTGGCCACGACTTCCGTTTGCGTCGCGATTCACCCCGAGTTGCAGCAGTGTGATACCACGTTGGAGGTCAATGACGCGGCGGCGCGCATCAACGCCGACGATGGATTTTTGGTGGGCCTTCCGGAGCACGTTTGGCCGGCTCTTCACGCCTTCCGCCCGTCCATCAAGGCGTCCGTGGGGCTTGAGGTGCGCTTCGACAAGATGCAGGCGTACTGCGCTGACATGGAGGCCGCGCGGCGTGAGGCTCCGGCCGACATCGACTGGCCCGGGCTAGATGGCCATCACGGCATCGCGGTCCTGAACGTGCCGCTCGGATCGCCAGAGTATGTGCAGGCGTACATGTGCGGCAAGGCGGAGGAGCTACGAGAGGAGGTGGACGCTAGCCTGAGCAAGCTTCTGTCTGCCAAGCCCAGCCGTCGGTACACCCACGCCTTGCATCACCACGCATGGGCCCTGCTCAAGCATTGCATGCAACACAAGGCGGAGTATTGGCTCCGCAATTGTCTTCCGTCCGAGGTGGAGGCCTTTGCGGAGGCGGTGGATGCCACCATCCTCACGGCGGTCGAACGGGTGCTAGGGGTCTCTTTTGATCCCTCCACGTACAGCACCGACACCAATCCGGTGGTCACCGATTTCTTGGCGGAGCTTTTGCACGACCCCGACCCCATGGCAGCGGAGGTGGCCACCTTGAGCGAGGATGCAGTGGCCAGGGCGCGCAACAGGCTTCACCTCCCCACTCGATTGAAGGGAGCTGGCATCCGCCGCATGGCTACCGTTCGTGATGCCGCCTTCATCGGCTGCATGAATGCCATCCTCCCAAGGTTCTTGACTAGGAACTCCGGCACCAACACCCCCACCCATGGTTTCTTCGACCCACCGCTCGGGTCCGTACTTGGCCGAGGCAGCTTCAACGCAACTTCCTCCGCCCGCCAGTATGACCACTTCCTCAACGATGCTCATGGGTCGGACAGCTACGCCGCGGAGATGCGCGAGGCGTGGGGCCGCCTCCAAGCGGCTACTGCTGGCCATCTCGGCGACGCAGATGCACGCCAGATGGAGCGGGAAGTGGAGGCTGCGTCGGGCTAGCTAAAGGAGCTGACAGCATTTCTAGACTTGGCCAACAACTCTCGGCTTCGAAATGAGGTGTGCGCTCTCCCTGCCACATGTAGGGAACGGATCTTGTTCAACCAGCTCGACGCGGCGTTAGGCATGTGGACAGTGGCCATCCCCACCGCGCGGACAGCCATGACTCCGCATGAGCTGCGGGAGGTCGCTGCCGGGTACTTCTTTCTGCCTAGCCCGTGCTTGGCCCTGGTGGTTGGGAGCCAGATCATTCTGCCCTCGACGGAGCACAACCCCGTCACTGTTGACCTATACGACGACGCGCTCATGAACCTCCCGGCGCCTGGAGACTAGGGCTCCGCATCAAGCCTCAGGAGATAAACATCAAGAATTGGTGCATGACGGAAAAAAAACATCAAGTATTGGTGCATGATCTAGTTGATCCGATCTTTAATCGATTCAATTGGGTCGCTAAACATTGGTGCACCGGTAAATCCAACCCCTTTAATATCGGTGCACCAGTAAAATCTACCATCGAAATATCGGTGCACCAGTAAAATCCACCACATAAATATCGGTGCACCAGTAAATTCCGTGACTAAATGTCGGTGCACCAGTAAATTCCGTGTCTAAATATCGGTGCACCAGTAAATTCCGTGTCTAAATATCGGTGCACCAGTAAATTATGCGAAAATATTGGTGCACCAGAGGTGATATATGCAGTATTAATCGATTTTACTCCCCGAATTTGATGTTCATCTGGAAGAAAGGAAATTGTGTCAAGTTCATGCGATGAAAATGAGCCTCAATTAACATCATCATATTATATTACACTTTGATCCATGCATCAGGTGGACAGGACGCACACCACATTACTGCAGCATGTGTGATGCGCTAAGTACTAAGAAGCATGTATGGGACCAATCCCGTACAACTTGGGAAAAAGATTGCGGCCCCTGCCCTCCCCCTTCGTCCGCGGGAATCATCAATGAGTACAACCCTCTCCAGGTTGAGTATTATCAACACCTCTCCAGGTCAGATGAGTATAACCCTCTCCAGGTTGTTAGGGATCATTGGGCAGAAGGTGTAGCGGAAGATGCTTATGCGGATATACAAAGTGAATATTGGGGCAATGCATGTGCAAGTGGCTGAATTCATGGTTGTAGCTGTGGATGGCTGCCTGGTTGTGAGCTGTCATGCACCCAATGCAGAGACCATTGATCGTAACAGACGGTGCTTACAAGTGATGGTATGCAATACCGACACCACTACCTACACGCAACGACAACACTATGATACCACCCCTAGTCAAGGTTCTTGTACACAATGAGCGCGTGCTCAAGTGTCGTCTCAGAGGTAGACTTCTTGAAGTCGTTGTGCATTCTGCCTGCTGCAGAGAAGAGGCGTTCCACACCTGCAGAGGTTGCGGGGAAGGCATGGAATTGGCGAGCCATCTTGCTCAGGTGGGGAAAGATGGTCTGCCTGGCCTTCCACCAGGCCAACAAATCAAAGTCTGTGCCATCATCATTGATGGGATTGACCTGCAAATAAGAAAAGTTTTTTGAGAATCGTTACTTAACATGCATACATACAATCTCAAAGCATATCCGCACATATTTGTCCCAATATGCTCAAAACTATTATGCACATCATAACGCGCGCACCTCGGGGAGCTTGAGGTACTCCTCCACCTTCTTCATCTGCGTGGCCAGTACCTCTGCTGGGGTCCAAGAGTGCTGAGTTGTTGATGGCACTGGCACAGAAGCCCCGTTGGCAGCAGGAGCCGATGCGGCCAGTCCGAACAAAGGCATGTTGTCCTGGTCCACTGTGCGCAGCAAGAGCTGCATCCCAGCAATACCCAGCTTGGCCTTCTTGACCGGGGCCGCATTGCATGCGGTGCGCTTACTGGCAGGTGCTACGGGAGCTGGAGTAATAGAGGGCGCGGGGCCCAGTCATCCTTGTAGGCGCTTCGCAGGTAATTGTACGCATCTGCACGCATGAGGCGGCCCGCCCCTAGAAAATCAAAGTTCTTCCAACCGTCCAAAACATACATTGAATAACTTAGCCCCCGGGCAACATAATTTGCAAGGAATAGGGAATACACACGCACGAGAATAGTTATACACGAATGAGTGTATTACCTTGGGTCCAAAGCTGTTGCTGTCAACGCGTCCTCTGTGTAAGAGGGGTTGTTGCTTAGAATGCGTCTCTGAATGGAATCCTTGAAGGTGTTTCGGGACTCCCAGACCTCCATCTCCA
Organism: Tetraselmis striata; assembly: GCA_006384855.1. Lineage (NCBI taxonomy): Eukaryota > Viridiplantae > Chlorophyta > Chlorodendrophyceae > Chlorodendrales > Chlorodendraceae > Tetraselmis > Tetraselmis striata. Next base: position 45,293 of record VCJN01001296.1, on the reverse strand, counting down.
TGTCCGTTGTCTGTAAGACAAATGCATGTTGTCGTTTACTTCAGAAAGCTAAGCCAATTTATATGAAAGCATATGGTGATGTAGCTTCTCATTCAATAACCAGCTCGTAGACCACACCTACCTTTAGATGAAGCACCTCGACGTCGATGAGGGCCACAGCAGTGGCATCCTCATCCATGGCGGCATGCAAGGATCCAAACATAGGCAACACACAGCGGAAGGTAGGCACGCTGGTGGCCTCCATCATGGTCAGCATTTGCGCCACCGGGCCATAGGTAATTCCCTACAATGGTAATCATTTGACGGTAAGCTGCTATTAAGGGAGGATCCACTAGAAAAGTTGCATGCAATAAACACTTGGATGGGCAACAAGGTATGGCAATATGGGGGGGGGGGGGGGTTACCAGCTGTTGAGCCAACACCATCTCCGCATCTGTCATGAGATGATCCTGGAAGGTAATCCCATCGTCATTCTTGGCACAATCGCTGGAGCATTCCTGCTGTAATGGTCTTGTGTGCCACCCACCCATTGGAACAGCAGGATGATGCCTCCCCAGCGGCACTCCGAGCACCGCGGTGGCTTCGTCACCTTGACACGCTGCTGCGCTGCAACCTCCTCCAGCTTCCTCCACCCCTTTGAAGAGCGGTTAAAGTGGGCAGAGATGCCCTTCACCTATGAGGGCAGCAGAGTATCATCCCGTTAGTCAGCTGCACAACGCATGTGGCATAAATGGGCAATGAAAAAACATCACCATCAGGGAACAACTTCACCTTTCTCACAATGTCAGCGACTACAGGGGGCTTCAACGCATCCTTCAAACCGTTGCTCAGGCGATGATCCACACATGAACCACCTTCAAAGTCCTCAAAAGCCTTGACCATGTTGCTGCCTTCATCGATGCAAATTCCAAAAGCCTCATCCCCGACAGTGTCAACAGCTACTTGTGTGTCGGTGGCCTCGGAGTACTTGCCAATCCCCATTCCAGCAAGTGCGACCTTGGCGGCAGCAGCAATCTGTTTGCCGTTGTGTTCAATATAGTATTAAATTAAGCCCCGCTATTGATATCATAACATGTCCACCCTACCTTCGGCCATGTATTCAGGTTTATAGCTGGACAGATACCGCATCATACCTATGGCCGTGGGCGGCACTCATCTGCGGGGATATGTTAAGGTAGCTGGACAGATAGCGCACCCTACCTACTGGCATGGGTGGCACTCTGCGGGGATACATTCAGGTAGCTGGACAGTTATCGCATCCTACCTACGGCCCTGGGCGGCACTCTGCGGGGATACAATAAGGTAGCTGGACAGTTAGCGCATCCTGGCTACAGCCCTAGCCGGCACGCGTCGTCACTGGTCAGTATACTATGCGGGGCTATCTTACAGTAGCAGCAACAAAGGTAATAGGGAATAGATGTAACTGAGGTTACCTGACTGAATGGCTTGGCAAGGAGCAGCTTCTCCTTAAGCTCGAAGTCAGGTGTTATCCAGTAGGCCATGATGGCCAAGATGGAGATGCCGTTTTCTCCCCAGATGTCCGCAGCTAGGGAGACTGGCAAGCGCTCCTTCTGTAGGTCTTCAATCTCCTCCTGCAGGATGTGAAGGCAGATAAAGTGAGTGGGCATGAACGGTGTGCCCTTGGTTCAGATGAGGCACAAGGGGTAAATGGAGGAAAGGGGGACATGGAGGGAGGCTACCAACCTTTAGCTGGAGAATGTTCTCCACCGACATCTCCAGGATCATCTTGTTAACCGTGGATGCCATGGGCCCGGAGTATCGTCCATGTGTAAGCAACTGTGTGGAAAAAATAGCATTAACGTTAGTAAATTAATGGGAGGGGGTTGGGCAACGGAAAGGCATAGGAAGCGAGAATGTGCCTTTAGGAACTCCCGCAGATACTGGCCGCGCTCCGTGATGCTGTGAGGCATGCAACTCTTGACGATCCACTTCACAGCAACTGCGTCGTAGTCGCGCTTCACGTCATCGGGAAGCTTGGTGAGCTTGACAGCCTCGGCGACAGGGGCAGGCTTGTTGAACCCCCCCGCGTCCTTCTTGAAGATGGCCTTAAGTGCGATCTGTCGGCATACGGACAACGGCGGCGAGGGATCGGCAAGAAAGTCGAATACTATTTTTTCCATAAGGGTGCGCCACGGGGGAGGGTGTCAGCGGCGCACCTTGCCGCCCATCTCATCGTCGACTAGGTCATCGGAATGCTTGCGGATGAGGTGGTTGATCAGGTTCGTGGTGTTGCAAAACGCCATGGTGGTGCGGCAGAGACTGCATGTGATGTAGAGGTAGCCGTCCTCTCCGCGGAACTTGTTGCTGAAGTAGTTCCAGACGATGGACTTGCGGGGCGGCACTGTCGCGCGACGATTGGCCGCCGCAGCAGGCGCTGCACATGGCGAGCGGATCAGCAAATTTAGCTACAAAGGTAGAAAGGGCAGGGGGCGGGGCCGTAAAGGGGTTCAGCGCGGGGGATCTCACCAGGAGCGGGTTCGGGATTCTCCGGATTTTCATCGCCGACGAGTAGCACCTTCTGGGCGTTGGTCGCCTCGTGACTGGTAAGGCCATCCTGTGGGAGGCTGCGAATGCTTGAGGATCCCGGATCAGACACAGTGTTAGGGCGCTTGGCACTGGGGCGCCCGACGCCCAGGGCACGCCTAGCCTCGAGGAACTCGTCGATCTTTGCCAGGCTCTCGTCGTCCTCCAGGTGAGAAGCAGGCTCCGTGGTATCCGCCTTGTCGCATAGTCCCTCCCATCGCACGATGTAGTGCTCCACACCCTTGCGCGTTACTTGCGCAAGGATCTTCTCGACCTTGTACGCCTCGCGCCCGTTGTTTGCATCCGCGAAGCTGATGGGAGTGCGCTTGGGTCCATCTGGGGCGCCTTCGGGGTCCAAGGTGGGAGCCTTCGCGGGAGGAAGTGCAATCTGCGGGCGCCCGCGCTTCCTGGCCATCGTTTGAACTCGTGACACGGGCGTACGGTATTAAAACTGCTACCGGCGCGCGGCTGCTTGACGCGCCACTATTGCTGACGAGTACTGCACAAAGTATTGGGAAATCGGGGCCGAATAAACCCGGTGAAGCACGGCGAATAATCCCTCCAGGGGTGTATATCCTCCGCGCCCGCGCCCTCACCTGGATCCAGCCGATTGATCTCACCGGGGGAAACCCTTCCAGCACCCTGACCGCGCCCAACAACCGCGTTGCGGTCTACCATATGGGATCGTGAGGGGTTGATCCACCGAAGTTTAAATCTGTACCGTCCGATAATCTCTATGGTCATTTCATTGCCGTCGAGGCGTCGATGCAATTGGGGAGCAATGATCCCGCAATTGTCCAACAGTGGCCGTCAGATCGTGGTTACCACGCATCGTCACGACCGAAGCCGTCGATGACACATGTCTCCCACTGTGGCTGATTCTCGGTTGATTCTTGGTGCACCAGTCGTTGATTCAATTATGCAGATAAATATTGGTGCATCGGTATAATATGCGGTTAAATGTTGGTGCATCAGTAAATGTCGGCACCGAAGTATCGGTGCACCAGTAAATTCTGGCACCGAAACATCGGTGCACCAATAAATACCGGTACCTTAATATCGGTGCACCAGTAAATTCCGCCAGCTAAATATCGGTGCACCGAATATTACAGCCCAATAAATATCGGTGCACCAGTAAATTCACCACGTAAATATCGGTGCACCAGTAAATTCCGCGCCTAAGTATTGATTCTTGGTGCGATTCACGATCTGTCTGGTGCACCACGATTCGATCTTTTATTTATTCTTGATGCGGAGCCTTATTGGAGACGCTCAATGGCGTGTACAACACGACGCTATCGCAGATGCCTTCCGCGATCACTGTGTTCACGACCTAGGTATCGATGTACGGCGGGAGGTGGATGACTTGTTCAAGCAGGCACTGCCTCTCGTCAACACCGTACCCATGGATGAACTCAAGGACCTAGTGCCGGACGCAGAGCTCTCCCTTCCGGCGTTCAACATCGTGACCGGGAGCTATGATCGCAGGAGCTTGAAGTCCACGCTGCTGAAGTGCAAGACTATGCGGTACGGGGTCAAGTACACTTCAGTGCCTTGGGCCACGGCTGTGGATCGGGTTGAGCGTTCCCTGTTGGGCGACATACAACGGGGGCTGGCTGCTCGGGATGTGGCGTAACACAACACGGAGCCCGGACAGAAGGGTCCTCTTCGAGACATCCTGGATATGTAAGAGTACACGGGCATGGTCTTCGGCACAGTGGGTGAGGTGAGCAAGGGGGTGCACCGCACAGTGCGTGGTATCGCATGCTTGGCTGCGGATTGGGGTGCCCTCTCATCGCGGGGCACTCGGTGCATCACCCGGGCTCACCAGGAGGCCTTGCTCGCAAGAGATTTCCTCGGAGTCCTGAGCTTGGTGGCCGCTCAAGAGCGCGGTCGCTGCCTCATCAGACGGCGCAGATTCGTCTGCCATCCCATTGCTGAAGCTGCACAGCACGTCCGAGGATCACCCACCCACACACACACACACACACACACACACACACGTGCTCGCGTGGCCCGGACTCTGAACCGTGTGCGCATCACTCATCCATCCCGCCTTATGCGGGATGCGGGCCGCTTTTAGGCGGCTTGCAGTGTTGATTTTCTAATTATGGGGAATTGCCCTTTTTGTAATTCACACCGATACCGGCCGCCCGGCCACCGCCGGTAGTCGCCGGCCGTTCGTCGCCGTTCGTCAAGTCTACGGGGCGCGCATGGCGCGAAGCGCCGAGCCTGCCGGGTGGACCGGACCCGGACCCGGACGCCGTCGATCGTCCGTTGCCGGACGCCAGACGACCGTCGCCCATCCGCCTAGCCGCCCGTCCGTCGACGGATGCCGGGCCCCGGGTCGGCGGGTCTGCGGATGCGGGGCTGTACAATGTAGTGACTACTACGATTGATGCTTGCGGCTCTCTGGATTCCACACTCTTGCAACGGGTCTACTTGTAATTGACCCGTTGCATGAGTATGGAATATAGAGAGCCGCAAGGATCAATCGTATTAGTAGTCGCTATATTGTACCCGCCGACCCGGGGCCCGGCGACGGTCGAACGACGGCGTCCGGCGTCCGGGTCCGGTCCACGCGGCGGGCTCAGCGCTTCTCGCCATACCCGCCCCGTAGACCTGACGAACGGCGACGACCGGCCCGACCCGCAGCGGCCGGGCGGCCGGGCTGCCGTCTGACCGGTATTCGTACCGGTACATGTAGTAAGCATGTTTGCGCGACGACGGTTCTTTTGGCCTGCGCGGAATTATGACAGAATCTATAACGGAGACATTGTCGACCTATCTAGTAATGTATGCGAAACCGTTCCGAAAGTCGGCAAAAGACAGACATACACACAGACATAATGACTCACAGACTCGCCTCGTAATTAATATGGTAGGATATGTATATACAAATGAGTGATTACACGTGCTAGCTGCAAAATTCAAGAAATCCATGCAGGAATCCAGAAGAAAATCCAGCCACGGGCCACAAGAGGTGGGAACCGCCATGACAGCCGCCGATCAGGCATCGCCACCAGCCAGCCGCCGCTCCACGCAGTAGGGACGCTCTCCCCAACACACAATCCAGGGCCACTCCAATAGCGGCACTAGGCCGAATTTGATGTGAAGGCGCCGACAGGAAATGGGCTTCGAAGTAGAGGTCTCGCAGCAAGGAGCGGAAGTGGGGGGGGGGGGGGGGGGGGCGGGGGGCGGGGGCGGGGGTCCAACCCATAACGGGGCGCCACAGGCTTGCAACAGATCCAGCGCCAAATCCGCCGCCAGCTCGGTCGCGTCCCCTTCCGCCAAACGTAGAACGCCTTCCACAGCACAACATTCCGGGCCACTCCAATAGCGGCGCTCAGCCGAATGTGATGTGGAGGCGCCAACATGACAGGAAGGGAGAGAGTGCTCAACGAGTAGAGAATGGAGAGCCGACCGGGCCAGCAACGGCGTAAGACGCCGGTGTCCAGTGCGCGCTGTTCCGCCCAGCGCCAAATCCGCCGCCGGCTCGGACGTGTCCCCTTGCGCCGAACGTAGAACTTCCTTCCCATCACAACATCCCGGGCCACTCCAATAGCGGCACTAGGCCGAATGGGATGCGGATGCGCCGACATGACATGAAGGGAGAGGGTGCTCAAAGAACAGCGAACGGGGAGTTGACCGGACCTGCAACGACGTAAGACGCCGGTGGCCATCACGCGTCGTTCCGCCCAGCGCCAGATCCGCCGCCAGCTCGGCCGCGTCCCCTTCCTCCAAACGTAGAACTCCCTTCCCAGCAAAACATCCCGGGCCACTCCAATAGCGGCACTAGGCCGAATGTGATGTGGAGGCACCGACAGGACAGGGAGGGAGAGGGTGCTCAAAGAACACCGAACGGGGACTTGACCGGACCAGCAACGACGTGAGACGCCGGTGTCCAGCTCACACTGCTCCTCCGCGGCAGTGGCAACACGGGCGGGGCCAAGGCGACCAAGGCGCCACCTGTGCACGATCCCCGCCCCAATTCCCAGCCGGGGGTGGAGGCGGAGGAAGGGCCCGCGATTCCGAGGGCCGAGGACGGTCGTCGGGCCCGCCCAGGCGGTGGGTGGGTTTGATCTGGTATATACAAGTGGACCCGTTGCGGGCGTGTGGAATCCAGAGAGCCGCAAGTATCAATCGTAGTAGTCGCTACATTGTACAGCCCCGCGTCCGCCGACCCGCCGACCCGGGGCCCTCGTCAGTATGGCCAATGGCTTGCGTCGTCGTATATAGGAGTATCGTTTTATATGTCCAAACTCCTACACCTCGTGAAGATTGCCAAATGGGAGCGAGGGGGGGGGGGGGAGGGGGGGAGGCGCCTTTCAGATATCCATCCACACGCTTCACGCATGGTGGACTTGGGCAGGTGGGGGCCAGCCGCCTTATTTCCTTGCTTGGTTTTTCCCGCCTACAGAAAATGGAGACTCAGCACATCCGGGAACCTGCGCGCCCCCCAATGGAGCTGTTGGATCTCCACATGTCGATTTTGGCGCACGTTGTCAGGTCACTGACAGAAGCGAAAGCGCTGAGCGCGCTTGGCATGACCTGCCGCACCATGAGTGAGCTCACCAGCACGTACGATTGGAAGCAGTTGTGCCTGGTGCACTGGGGTATTACGCAGAGTAGCCCTCGTGCTGTGCGCTGCATGGATTCAACCCTCATCAGCGGGTATGCGAAAATTGACAAGCACGGTGATGCATCCGTGATCTGGGAGCAGCGCATGCGTGGGAATCCATGGCGGAACATTTACCGGGATCGTACCTACGGTATGCACAACACCTCCTGCATGTGCCCAATGGATAACTTGGACCCGGATTCCATTCGGGGTGGAAGGGCGGGCGGCATGACCCATCTCTGTGCCCTTCAGGCTGGCGCATCGTCATTCGCATGCTCCGATGGCTGCGCATGCACAACCATCCAAGGAACGTATCCGGGGTGTCACATCGTTTCCAACTGTACCTGGCACTGTGCTACATGGACATGTGCACATCAACAAATCAGGGTTTGCCCCCCTCCCCCCCCCCCTCTGTCATGTACACCATGTATAGGGGCCTGCGTGTTTGATCTCACTCGTGCAGGGGCTGCTGCCTCATGCCGCGCTGCTGTGCAACCCATGCGCCGCGCACAGAGGCGGGGCGCAAGGCGGAGATCGTGCAGTACCAAGGCTCGACGGACGGGCGGCGAGGCGGACGGGCGACGGTCGTTCGGCGTCCGGCAACGGACGAGCGACGACATCCGGCGTCCGGACCCGGTCCACGTGGAGGGCTCGGCGCTTCGCGCCACACCCGCCCCGTAGACCTGACGAACGGCGACGACCGGCCCGCGACTACCGGCGGCCGGTACCCGTACCGGTACAGGTAGTAAGCAGGTATGCACGACGGTTATTTTGGCCTGCGCAGTCTTCCCCATAAGTCCGCATATGTGTATGGCCGTGCGTCCACCCAGCGTACTCCACATAAGTCCCCATATGTGTGCCCCACCCCCTCTCCTCCGCATAGATCCACATATGCGGGGAGCTCGGGGCCCTGCACGTGCCCCCCACATAACGACACATATGCGGGATCATGTGCCCCGGCTCCCATTCTTCTCCATTAGTCCCCATATGTGTATGGCTGCGCGCCCGCCCCGCGTACTCGACATAAGTCTATATATGTGTGTCGGTGCGCCCACCCCCTCTTCCATATAGATCCACATACAGAGGGAGCTGGGACATATGTGATATTAGCGAACCACGTGGTGCGTGGAGGCACTTGGGCGAATTCTCGGGCATCAAAAAACATCGTTTCCACAATTCCAACGGGGAGTGCGCTTGCCAGTAATTTGCGCAACATGTACGCCCCACATATGTGGCAATATAAGCACGCACGTACCACCCACCATCGCACATAGCTCCGCATATGTGGAGTTACGTGCGTGGAGGGACTCATGCGATTTCTCGCATTTCAGCACTGGAATTTCCACAACTCCACAGGTAGTGCGCCTGCCAGTAGTTTGTGCAGTATACGTGTTCCACATATGTGACAGTAAAAGGACATGATAACCACCCACCGCAGCACATAGTTGCCCATATGTGGAAGCTCTCGAATTTCAGCATTGATGGAATTTCCACAGTTCCACATGAATGTGCCTGCTAGTAGTTTGCGCATTATGCGCGTTCCACATATGTGGTACACTCGCGTCGAAACGGGGTTCGCCTAACCGCGCTTAACACGGTACTTTTACTGTATCCGTACTCAATTTAACTGTACGATTACTGTATTCCGTATCACCTGCGCCTAACCCTCGCCTATATCCGCTTTCAGTCAGCTTATCTCGGCGGTGGTCGCGAGTACCCGCGCCGCCATGACTGCCATGGCATTACCCGTACGCAAATGGTACGTGATATGACGGCGTACCAGTACCGGGATATCGCGCGTGAACTATTTATGTACGAGAATCCTTTATGCGGGCCGCGCGCACCGCGTCCAGCACACAACAAACTTCCTCACCCACCCCGAGCTGCACATAGCGCTTGCCCCCAGTGCGCGCGGCCACTGCGCACCACGCCCCCCGGAGCGCAAACCGTATTCCATGGGTACACATTACTGGCGGTAGTCGGGCAGGTGGTGCCCACAGTGGTCAACAGCGGCTGTGCACTCGGCCGCATCAGGTACGGACGCCGCCCTTTTTGCCCCACTCACTCACTGCAGCCCACCCACGCCAAACATAATCGGAGACATCTCAGCACCGATCCCACCCGACCTACACCCGATATCGCTAGAGGGAGGGGAAGCTGAGGTCGTTGCCGTGGCGGATTTTTGAGTTCCTCCGTTGTTCTCTCGCATCGTCCGTTGATGCTACAACGGGTTGGAGGCTGAAAACCCTTCGCGCCGACGCAGCGCCCCAACGATATGGCGCGACGCGAGAGCTGCGCTCGGTGCGTTCTGGCCGTTTCGGCCACCAACCCGCCGCCTCCGAATTCTGCAGGAAGTGTGGCAAGTCCACCACAGTAGACGGCCTACCAGTGGTAGGCGAGGAGGCGTTGGTCTCGGCTGTGACCGAGGCGATGTACGACCGCATGAACGGCCACGGCCACCACATGCAGGGAGGCTTGAAGCCCGCGATGGCGACCTTTTGCGGCATGTCAGCGGACCTCCTCGTCTCATTCTTCGAGGCACGACCGGACATGTGGCACGAAAGGTCCGCGTCACAGCCCGCGGCGGGAGAAAGAAGGCCAGATACATGGCCACCCTCGTTCGTATGAGTTCCCTCGTTCGTATGAGTTCCCTGGCCGATACCACCATCAGACCCGGGAACTTATGCTGACTCGGGCGCTCAGTGGTAGAGCGAGTGACTACGAGTATGTAAGTCGGCGGCTCGAGACCGGCCGGGCCGTGAGAGCTTAGTCGTCACTGCATACTCGTACCGGTACTGTCTCATCTCGTAACAAAGACGCAGTGATTCAGTACCGGGCTACGTCACGAATTGAATGAGGACCTGAAAAATGGGCCAACGTGCGGATAGGCGGGCTGGTCCCAGCTCGCCTAGGCCGTCTGTCCGGATTACGAGTATCTGTACCCGTAATACCGGCAAAACCTTTATCCCTCGTTCGTATGAGTTCCCTGGCCGATACCACCATCAGACCCGGGAACTTATGCTGACTCGGGCGCTCAGTGGTAGAGCGAGTGACTACGAGTATGTAAGTCGGCGGCTCGAGACCGGCCGGGCCGTGAGAGCTTAGTCGTCACTGCATACTCGTACCGGTACTGTCTCATCTCGTAACAAAGACGCAGTGATTCAGTACCGGGCTACGTCACGAATCGAATGAGGACCTGAAAAATGGGCCAACGTGCGGATAGGCGGGCTGGTCCCAGCTCGCCTAGGCCGTCTGTCCGGATTACGAGTATCTGTACCCGTAATACCGGCAAAACCTTTATCCCTCGTTCGTATGAGTTCCCTGGCCGATACCACCATCAGACCCGGGAACTTATGCTGACTCGGGCGCTCAGTGGTAGAGCGAGTGACTACGAGTTTGTAAGTCGGCGGCTCGAGACCGGCCGGGCCGTGAGAGCTTAGTCGTCACTGCATACTCGTACCGGTACTGTCTCATCTCGTAACAAAGACGCAGTGATTCAGTACCGGGGTACGTCACGAATCGAATGAGGACCTGAAAAATGGGCCAACGTGCGGATAGGCGGGCTGGTCCCAGCTCGCCTAGGCCGTCTGTCCGGATTACGAGTACATGTACCCGTAATACCGGCAAAACCTTTATCCCCGTTTGTATGAGTTCCATGGTCGGTCCGACCATCAGACCCGGGAACTTATGCTGACTAGGGCGCTCAGTGGCAGAGCGAGTGACTACGAGTATGTAAGTCGGCGGCTCGAGACCGGCCGGGCCGTGAGAGCTTAGTCGTCACTGCATATTCGTACCGGTACTGTCTCATCTCGTAACAAAGACGCAGTGATTCGGTACCGGGGTACGTCGCGAATTGAATGAGGACCTGAAAAATGGGCCAACGCGCGGATAGGCGGGCTGGTCCCAGTTCGCCTAGGCCGTCTGTCCGGATTACGAGTACCTGTACCCGTAATACCGGCAAAACCTTTATCCCTCGTTCGTATGAGTTCCCTGGCCGATACCACCATCAGACCCGGGAACTTATGCTGACTCGGGCGCTCAGTGGTAGAGCGAGTGACTACGAGTATGTAAGTCGGCGGCTCGAGACCGGCCGGGCCGTGAGAGCTTAGTCGTCACTGCATACTCGTACCGGTACTGTCTCATCTCGTAACAAAGACGCAGTGATTCAGTACCGGGCTACGTCACGAATCGAATGAGGACCTGAAAAATGGGCCAACGTGCGGATAGGCGGGCTGGTCCCAGCTCGCCTAGGCCGTCTGTCCGGATTACGAGTATCTGTACCCGTAATACCGGCAAAACCTTTATCCCTCGTTCGTATGAGTTCCCTGGCCGATACCACCATCAGACCCGGGAACTTATGCTGACTCGGGCGCTCAGTGGTAGAGCGAGTGACTACGAGTTTGTAAGTCGGCGGCTCGAGACCGGCCGGGCCGTGAGAGCTTAGTCGTCACTGCATACTCGTACCGGTACTGTCTCATCTCGTAACAAAGACGCAGTGATTCAGTACCGGGGTACGTCACGAATCGAATGAGGACCTGAAAAATGGGCCAACGTGCGGATAGGCGGGCTGGTCCCAGCTCGCCTAGGCCGTCTGTCCGGATTACGAGTACATGTACCCGTAATACCGGCAAAACCTTTATCCCCGTTTGTATGAGTTCCATGGTCGGTCCGACCATCAGACCCGGGAACTTATGCTGACTAGGGCGCTCAGTGGCAGAGCGAGTGACTACGAGTATGTAAGTCGGCGGCTCGAGACCGGCCGGGCCGTGAGAGCTTAGTCGTCACTGCATATTCGTACCGGTACTGTCTCATCTCGTAACAAAGACGCAGTGATTCGGTACCGGGGTACGTCGCGAATTGAATGAGGACCTGAAAAATGGGCCAACGCGCGGATAGGCGGGCTGGTCCCAGTTCGCCTAGGCCGTCTGTCCGGATTACGAGTACCTGTACCCGTAATACCGGCAAAACCTTTATCCCTCGTTCGTATGAGTTCCCTGGCCGATACCACCATCAGACCCGGGAACTTATGCTGACTCGGGCGCTCAGTGGTAGAGCGAGTGACTACGAGTATGTAAGTCGGCGGCTCGAGACCGGCCGGGCCGTGAGAGCTTAGTCGTCACTGCATACTCGTACCGGTACTGTCTCATCTCGTAACAAAGACGCAGTGATTCGGTACGGGGGTACGTCGCGAATTGAATGAGGACCTGAAAAATGGGCCAACGCGCGGATAGGCGGGCTGGTCCCTGTTCGCCTAGGCCGTCTGTCCGGATTACGAGTACCTGTACCCGTAATACCGGCAAAACCTTTATCCCTCGTTCGTATGAGTTCCCTGGCCGATACCACCATCAGACCCGGGAACTTATGCTGACTCGGGCGCTCAGTGGTAGAGCGAGTGACTACGAGTATGTAAGTCGGCGGCTCGAGACCGGCCGGGCCGTGAGAGCTTAGTCGTCACTGCATACTCGTACCGGTACTGTCTCATCTCGTAACAAAGACGCAGTGATTCAGTACCGGGCTACGTCACGAATTGAATGAGGACCTGAAAAATGGGCCAACGTGCGGATAGGCGGGCTGGTCCCAGCTCGCCTAGGCCGTCTGTCCGGATTACGAGTATCTGTACCCGTAATACCGGCAAAACCTTTATCCCCGTTTGTATGGGTTCCCTGGTCGGTCCGACCATCAGACCCGGGAACTTATGCTGACTAGGGCGCTCAGTGGTAGAGCGAGTGACTACGAGTATGTAAGTCGGCGGCTCGAGACCGGCCGGGCCGTGAGAGCTTAGTCGTCACTGCATATTCGTACCGGTGCTGTCTCATCTCGTAACAAAGACGCAGTGATTCAGTACCGGGATACGTCGCGAATTGAATGAGGACCTGAAAAATGGGCCAACGTGCGGATAGGCGGGCTGGTCCCAGCTCGCCTAGGCCGTCTGTCCGGATTACGAGTACCTGTACCCGTAATACCGGCAAAACCTTTAATGAGGCAATGGTCTATAGGCTATGCCAGACCTACGACTGCAGTTGGCGCACGAGGTCAAGTGCTGGGGCGGCTTCGGCCGATGTCCCGGGGCGAACTTTACTTTACTTTTACATGGCCACCTGTCACGAGGGAGTCGAGTCGGTCGCTGTCTAATGCGCGGGCTGAGGCACGCGCGGAGCTGCACGTGAAGAGAGTAGCGCACGGTGGGGTGAGGATGACCGACATGGAGGGGGGGGGGGGGGAGGGGGGAGCATCGTGTCCACGTTGTACCCTCTGTCCCTTGAAGTGGAGGAGGAGCCATTCCGGGGCCATTGCAGCAAGCTGAAGGTGGTCAAGCGGACTGGGTACTTCCACACCAGAGTGGTGGCAGCGAAGGAGGACACAGACATGCTGCCAACTGGCTACTCAGTGGGCCCAACTGATCCAAAGGCATGGCCCTTTCTCACTGCCTTCGATGATCCCAACGTATACGCAACGCGCGAGCTGCATGCGTTGTGCGAGGCGCATTCTATGCACCCGATGGACGATAGCGATGCTTTGCGCGATGTGATGGGCTGGGATTCAGCGCACCAATCCCGCCACCGCTTCCCATAGAGACGGGTGGCTATGTATTCCGGTGGGAGGCGCTGCCGGGCAAGAGCGAGGCAGACAAGCTGGAACAGAAGGCGCTCCGAACTGTGCGCTCAGAGCGTGCGCGTGAGCTGGGTGAGCGCGCTCGGAAGCTGCGCGCTACGGAGTGGCAGGAGCGCATGGAGCGAGAATGAGCGGGTATCTCAGACAACACCAGCGACGGCGACTATTCAGCGCCCCGCACATCGGCGCAATTCTGAAAGCTACGACAGCATAGACAGCTCGGATGCGGTAAAGTGCGGGCCATATGAAAAGAAGTACTTCATGCACAGGAGGGCGGGGCGCGAAGCAACGATGGAGGCGGGAGGCGAGGCGTTCGACATCGGCGAGGGGGCTGAGGGCAGCGGTGAGCCGAGCACCTGCCGCTCATGTGACATGGTTGTCTATGGCAATTCCAGTAAGGGCGAGAAGGGGAAGCGACACGCTCACTAGATGTAATTAATGCATTCACATCTTCCTTCGCTTCGTCGCCGCTTTCTCTGCCATCTCTGCCTTCACGGCACACGCCTTTGCCTTGGGCAGGTGGGGCTGTGCACGATGGGCTGGTCCATGCATGTCACGGTGGTGCGCGATCAAGGTGCTGCGCGTCGTGACTTGGCCAATCATGGAGATCATCACCTTGCCGGACTTGAGCAGGTGCTGGGGCTGGTCGTTGCTGCCGTTGCGGAAGCCCTCGTTGATCTCCATGTTAGCAGTGCTCCATGCACTGAGCACACAATGCGTCAAGGTTGCCATGCAGTTCTATCCATCGGGAAATTGCCGTCATGCAACTTTAAGCACGGAGTGAGGTCCTTTGCTGCCGCGATGTCCATGAAGGCTGCGAAGAATACCTCCGTAGCTGCCCGTAGCTTGTAGGTCAAGGTAACTTATTTCGTTGTCGCTGAGCGCCACCTCAAAAACATCGCGATGACTTCGCCTCCCATTGTGTTTGGAGATGGAGATGCGTGCTATCAACGCCTATGAGCACTAGAGTGTGGGAGGGCCCGATCAACACTGTCTTCCAGCATGACTTTGTCTTCCCGCCCAGGATTGTGCATGGCAGACTTGTCACATATACATGGACAGAGGCCATCAGCATTGCCGGCAGGGGGGCGGCGGCAAAGGGCCGCTTGTGACGCTGTGCCGAGGCAGATGATCAGGTGATGGGCCACCTGTGTGATATATTATTGCTGATGCATCTTACATGTTGTTGTTGTTTTCCTGCACTTTGCGCTGATGATGATAGTGCAGCCCGGCACGGGTGGTGCTCCTACTTGAAGCACTCCCATGCGTACGACATCGCCGCCCTCGATGAGGATGATGGCGGTGTTGATGCCATGCAGTAATGGCATATAGGCAGCAACCGTGGCGTGTGTGAATTGAGCATATCCATATGTTGCTGCGGGAGCAGTTGCGTAGTATGGCAGGCGCATGATACACATAGGCGTCGGTTGGGTCTGGGGTTTCCAAATGTAATGTTAAGCAACACTATCTTACGAAACATGGCCAATCTGCATTATGCTTGCACATGCCTGCTTCACTAATTTTCCTGACACACTCACAACATACTTTTTTTTGATACTGACAACATGGGTCAATGTTACGCATGGATGCCGCGGTGTATTGCAGTATCGTCGCGAGCGGGTATTGTCAACCGATGTTGACACAAAAGTCTGCATTTGTCTTTGCCGTTATACACATCTGTACTTTTGTGAATTTCATGTCATTTGTGGTATGTATGTTGATATGCATGTAATCTGTTCAGCAATAAGATTAATGTGAAACGCGTCGTGCATTACATACAACAGCAGATGCATCGTAGTGTCATTGATTATGTTATTGTGACGCCCCGGGTACCGAGGTACCATTACTACTCGAGACTGATGCAATGATATAAAGTACGTGATTAGCCACCAGCCGCGCGCGCACTTTCACTCTTCGGCACTTCTTCGCTCGCTGCTTCGCATGTTTATGCTGACCGCTTCGCATGAAGAGCAGACCGCCCTGCTCGCCCCCCGTGCCACCATGGCCACCGTCAGCACCTTCCATGCCGCTGCCGGGACGGATGACGCGTCGTGGGAAAATATCATGCTGCCGAGAGGAGCACGCGAGCCCCCGCCTGTCCCGCGCGGCCCGCCCCTGCGCTACTACCTCACGATAGTCAGCGCCGATGACATGTCGGGCGTTTTTGACTAATCAAGCTGAACGGCCCGTCTGCCCACCACTCGTCGAAACGGGGTTCGCCTAACCGCGCCTAACACGGTACTTGTACTGTATCCGTACTCAATTTTAATGTACGATTACTGTATTCCATATCACCCCGCGCCTTACCGCGCCTATATCCTCCTTCAGTCAGCTTATCTCGGCGGTGGTCGCGAGTTCCCGCGCCGCCACGACTGCCATAGCAGTACCCGTACGCAAATGGTAGCTACGTGATATGACGGCGTACCAGTACCGGAACTGCTCTTTTTGTAATTCACACCAGTACCAGTACCAGTACCATGCCGCTTTTAGGCGGCTTGCTGTGTTGATTTTCTAATTATGGGGAACTGCCCTTTTTGTAATTCACACCAGTACCGGGATATCGTGCATGAACTAGTATTATGCACTGCTCTCGCACACTGCACACTGCTGCACACTGCGCACTGCAGCGCACACTGTTGCACACTGCACACTGCACACTGTTGCACACTGCGGCGCACACTGTCGCACACTGCACACTGCGCTAGTATTGCTGTACTATAATAGAATCCTTTATGCGGGCCGCGCGCACCGCGTCCAGCACACAGCAAACTTCCTCACCCACCCCGAGCTGCACATAGCGCGCTTGCCCCCAGTGCGCGCGGCTACTGCGCATCACGCCCCCCGGAGCGCAAACCTTACCCCATGGGTACACATTACTGGCGGTAGTCGGGCAGGTGGTGCCCACAGTGGTCAACATCGGTTGTGCACTCGGCCGCATCAGGTACGGACGCCGCCCTTTTTGCCCCACTCACTCACTGCAGCCCACCCACGCCAAACATAATCGGAGACATCTCGGCACCGATCCCACCCGACACGCACCCGATATCGCTAGAGGGAGGGAAAGCTGAGGTCGTTGCCGTGGCGGATTTTTGAGTTCCTCCATTGTTCTCTCGCATCGTCCGTTGATGCTACAGCGGGTTGGAGGCTGAAAACCCTTCGCGCCGACGCAGCGCCCCAACGATATGGCGCGACGCGAGAGCTGCGCTCGGTGCGTTCTGGCCGTTTCGGCCACCAGCCCGCCGCCTCCGAATTCTGCCCGAAGTGTGGCAAGTCCACCACAGTAGATGGCCTACCAGTGGTAGGCGAGGAGGCGTTGGTCTCGGCGGTGACCGAGGCGATGTACGACCGCATGAACGGCCACGGCCACCACATGGAGCTGCCAACTGGCTACTCAGTGGGCCCAACTGATCCAAAGGCGTGGCCCTTCCTCACTGCCTTCGATGACCCCAAAGTATACGCAATGCGCGAGCTGCATGCGCTGTGCGAGGCGCATTTTATGGACCCGATGGACGATAGCGATGCTCTGCGCGATGTGATGGGCTAGGATTCAGCGCACCAATCCCGCCACCGCTTCCCATGGAGACGGGTGGCTATGTTTTCCGGTGGGAGGCGCTGCCGGGCAAGAGCGAGGCAGACAAGCTGGAACAGAAGGCGCTCCGAACTGTGCGCTCAGAGCGTGCGCGTGAGTTGGGTGAGCGCGCTCGGAAGTTGCGCGCTACGGAGTGGCAGGAGCGCATGGAGCGAGAGTGAGCGGGTATCTCAGACAACACCAGCGAAGGCGACTATTCAGCGCCACGCACATCGGCGCAGTTCTGAAAGCTACGACAGCATTGACAGGTGGGATGCGGTAAAGTGCGGGCCATATGAAAAGAAGTACTTCATGCACAGGAGGGCGGGGTGCGAAGCAACGATGGAGGCGGGAGGCGAGGCGTTCAGCATCGGTGAGGGGGGCTGAGGGCAGCGGTGAGCCGAGCACCTGCCGCTCATGTGACATAGCTGTCTATGGCAATTCCAGTAAGGGCGAGAAGGGGAAGGGACACGCTCACTAGATGTAATTAATGCATTCACATCTTTCTTCGCTTCGTCGCCGCTTTCTCTGCCATCTCTGCCTTCACGGCACACGCCTTTGCCTTGGGCAGGTGGGGCTGTGCACGATGGGCTGGTCCATGCATGTCACGGTGGTGCGCGATCAAGGTGCTGCGCGTCGTGACTTGGCCAATCATGGAGAGCATCACCTTGCCGGACTTGAGCAGGTGCTGGGGCTGTTGGTTGCTGCCGTTGCGGAAGCCCTGCTTGATCTCCATGTTTGCAGTGCTCCATGCACTGAGCACACAATGCGTCAAGGTTGCCATGCAGTTCTATCCATCGGGAAATTGCCGTCATGCAACTTATTCATGCACGGAGTGATGTCCTTTGTTGCCGCGATGTTCATGAAGGCTGCAAAGAATACCTCCGTAGCTGCCCGTAGCTTGTAGGTCAAGGTAACTTATTTCGTTGTCGCTGAGCGCCACCTCAAAAACAGCGCAATGACTTCGCCTCCCGTTGTGTTTGCAGTTGGAGATGCGTGCTATCAACGCCTATGCGCACTGGACTGTGGGAGGGCCCGATCAACACTGTCTTCCAGCAGGACTTTGTCTTCCCGCCCAGGATTGTGCATGGCAGACTTGTCACATATACATGGACAGAGGCCATCAGCACTGCTGGCAGGGGCGGCGGCAAAGGTGACGCTGTGCCGAGGCAGATGATCAGGTGATGGGCCACCTGTGTGATATATTATTGCTGAAGCATCTTACATGTTGTTGTTGCTTTCCTGCACTTTGCGCTGATGCTGATAGTGCAGCCCGGCACGGGTGGTGCTCCTACTTGAAGCACTCCCATGCGTACGACATCGCCGCCCTCGATGAGGATGATGGCGGTGTTGATGCCATGCAGTAATGGCATATAGGCAGCAACCGTGGCGTGTGTGAATTGAGCATATCCATATGTTGCGGGAGCAGTTGCGTAGTATGGCAGGCGCATGATACATATAGGCGTCGGTTGGGTCTGGGGTTTCCAAATGTAATGTTAAGCAACACTATCTTACGAAACATGGCCAATCTGCATTATGCTTGCACATATTGCGCGCATGCCTGCTTCACTAATTTTCCTGACACACTCACAACATACTTTTTTTTGATACTGACAACATGGGTCAATGTTACGCATGGATGCCGCGGTGTACTGCAGTATCGTCGAGAGCAAGCATTGTCAACCGATGTTGACACAAAAGTCTGCATTTGTCTTTGCCGTTATACACATCTGTACTTTTGTGAATTGCATGTTATTTGTGGCATGTATGTTGATTTGCATGTAATCTGTTCAGCAATAAGATTAATGTGAAACGCGTTGTGCATTACATACAACAGCAGATGCATCGTAGTGTCATTGATTATGTTATTGTAACGCCCCGGGTACCGAGGTACCATTACTACGGGAGACTGATGAAATGATATAAAGTACGTGATGAGCCACCAGCCGCGCGCGCACTTTCACTCTTCGGCACTTCCTCTTCGCCTATTTATGCTGACCGCTTCGCATGAAGAGCAGATCGCCTTGCTCGCCCCCCGTGCCACCATGGCCTCCGTCAGCACCTTCCATGCCGCTGCCGGGACGGATGACGCGTCGTGGGAAAATATCATGCTGCCGAGAGGAGCACGCGAGCCCCCGCCTGTCCCGCGCGGCCCGCCCCTGCGCTACTACCTCACGACAGTCAGCGCCGATGACACGTCGAGCGTTTTTGACTGGTCAAGCTGAACGGCCCGTCTGCCCACCCTAATTGACCGTGGAGGAGGAGCAAGCTGCCTTGCTTAAATCGATGAAGCCGACGCATGCAGCAAGGGTTCTTTGCATCCCTAGTGCAAAGGTGCGCTTGCCGGCCGGTTTACCTGCTCATTGTGTAGCTAGCTGCTGATGTTGTCGGTGCCCGAGCGAGTGTCGGCGACTAACACTGTGAGATTCAGATGTGACGTAAATGTGCCCTACTGGTGACGAACGACGACATACGGGGACGATACGGGACGGACGAGGGACGTGGATTTCATACCGAGTAGCGACGACTATTGCGGGCGACCTGTAAAGTACTATATGAATTTCATGTTTCCATAATTTCATCAAATTGATATGCGCACGCGGGCTCGCGTGTCGCCCGCCGACGCGGAGCACCCGGGCTAAGTACAGGCGGATGTACGCACTCATTGCACATCGCCGCACATCGCTGACCGCACATCGCTGACCGCTGACCCCGCGGTGTGCGGCGATGTGCGGCACGACGGGCGGAGGTGTGGGCGGTTGTAGGTGGTACGGTAGGTGGTAGGCGGTAGGTGGTGTTCGTAGGTGCGCGTTTTAATGCAGCCGCCCTAACTGCTGATGATTGTGTAACGCCCCAGCACGCGCATGAAGTACGGGGTCGCCTCACGGTCACCGCCGCTCACCGTTGAATCAAGCGCGGACAGCCGCGCACTCGCATTTGTGCTCCCTGCCGGTGGTGGGCTACATCCACCCCAACTCTCAACCCCCCCCCCCCCCCCCCCCGCGCGCGCGCGGCAGCAGGCATGCCGGGAGAGGGATGGATGTCGAGTGTGTCGAAGAATGGCGTGTACACATGCAAGCACTGCCACGGCATCGTGACGGGCAGTAGTGAAAGGACGGCGCGAGAGCGGCACTTCCGGAAATACCCGAACTGTAGCCACTCGTTGAAGCGTGCGGCTAAGTTGCACCGCAAGGCCGCCTTATTACAAGCAGCAGCAGCAGGGCGGCAGCAGTAGCAGCAGCAGCGGCAGGGGCGGCAGCAGGAGTAGCTGCAGCCGTCGGAAACGGCCCGCCGGCGCCGGTCTCGGAGGACGATGTGATGGGTGTGGGGGAGGACCCCGTTGGCGAAGACGGTATGGATATCGACGCGCCTGCGTGGCCGCCGGCGGACGTGGAAGCTGCCGATGAGGGCGGGATACGGAAAGGCGATCCCGGTGACTTCTACATGAAGGTCATCGCCAAGAAGTTCCGGGGAGTATGGCACTACGGCGTGATAACCGGCGTCGTTACCGAGTGGGTGTTGGAGGACTACGGCGGGGCGACCCAGTGGCGCGCTGTTTTCGAGGACGGCGACATTGTGGATCTTTTGCGTTCAGAGGTGAGTGGGCCTGGCCTGCGTGCGGGTGGCACCACTCAAATGCGGTTGTATGGAATCACACGCACCCGCCCGGTCGGCGTGGCAGGTTGTGAAGGCTATGGCGGCTGCCCAGGAGCACCCCCATGTGGATGCGGACGGGGATGCTCGCTTGGTAACCGTCCATGAAGGCGATGACTTGTCCAGTGAATCACGCACCTTGCCCGGCGTGCGTTCAACACAAACCGGCTGGCGGAGGCCAAGCACAACACTGGCTGCCATGGCGTGTGCCATGTGCATGTGGTCCTGGGCTATGTCAGCATGGTCAACCTCTTCCCCCTCGCGCCGTTCCACCTGTTTTTTTTTGGCTTGGGAAGGGACTTCCGGAGGAAATTTGTCACCGTGCAGGGCCACATTGGATTCCGAGCTATGAAGCAGGAAGACCGGCGCCAGGCTTTAGTCCCGATACCCAGCAACTTTGGACGCGGGTTGCGCCCTTCGTTTGCGGTGTCCAAGAAGTCGAAAGGTAAACCCCCCCCCCCCCCCCCTTCCCCCCCCGGGCGTGGGCGTGGGCGTGGGCATGACGGCATTCCCCTCCATGACTGCAGGGTCAGGCAAGGTGACGGTGCAGTCCGGCTGGGTCATGGAGGACTGCTTGCACCACATGGAAACATTTTCCATTCTTAACGCTGGTCCGCTGTTCGAGGAGGCCCGGGTGAAGGCGATCATGACCGAGAAGGAGCTTCGCGTCCCCAGGCGGTGCTTGGGCACATGTACAAGCGCATGCAAGGAGCTGCGTGGTTCGTCACGCGGTGGGGGTTGCAGAATGTGGTGACGGAGGAGGACGGCCCCGAGCGCAAGGCGCAGGTGGACGCGCTCACCAGGGAGGGGAGGACTCTAGACCCAGCGCGGCGCCAAGGCGCGGCGGCCGGGGCAGCGCGGCGCCAAGGCACGGCGGCCGGGGCAGCGCGGCGCCAAGGCGCGGCGGCCGGGGCAGCGCGGCGCCAAGGCGCGGCCGCCGGGGCAGCGCGGCGCCACGGCGCGGCGGGCGCGGCAGCGCGGCGCCAAGGCGCGGCGGCCGGGGCAGCGTGGCGCCAAGGCGCGGCGGCCGGGGCAGCGCGGCGCCAAGGCGCGGCGGCCGGGGGAGCGCGGCGCCAAGGCGCGGGGGGGGGGGGGGGGGGGGGGGGGGGGGCAGCGGCTGTGGGATAGGCGGGGCAGCGGTTGCTACCGAGTCAGGCGTAGCATCGTTTGCAGTAGCAACGCAGCCTTTCCGGTTGCATAGTGTGACACCGCCTGGATGTAACCCAGCAGTACGCGCAAAGTGCAAGTGTTACACGTCCGTGTGCCCCACCCAATGACATTGCGCCCGACCTCACTGACGGCATGTCTCGCTCTCCTTCAGCTCCTGGGCCGTCCGCCGCCTCACCCTGCGCACCCCACCAGCCGCGCGTGCCTTCTCGGAAGCCTCACACACGGCGGCGCGAGTCGCGTCGTGGAACGCGTCCCTGACATGGCGGAACTTCGCCCTCACCGTGGCCGCGGTCGGGCAGGGGACCGCCCGCTGATGGGTCGCCATGCATGGGTACTTGGGGCCGCACAAAGCCGGGGTGCCGTCGCAGCAACACTCCCAGTCCGTCCGTTGGCCGCAGTCCACGCACATGATGTGGCCGCCTCCCGCCACTGCTCGTAGTGCTCCGGTCAACATGGCGACGAGCAAGTCGGCATGTCCCGCAGGTGGCTGCGGGGCGGGTGGCGCGAGCGCAGCCTCGCTCGCCTCAACAACCCCCTCAGCCCGATCAGTCGCCTCGACCACGGCCTCCTCCGCCTCCTGACGCGGCGCACCAGGCGCATCATCGTCCCCCCCCGCAACGGCGCCGTCGGCGGTGGCCGACGCCGTCGTGGCGGGGTGTTGTGAGGAGGTGGCCCTAGACATAGGTGGGGCCGGCACCGCCATGTGTTGCTCCACATGCGGTGCGGTTCCTGACGCGACAGCTCCGTCGCACCAGTACCGGCGCCGGCACCCCATGCCTGCTGGGCTTACCACCAACCGGCATGTTTCCTTTGGGAGGCGGTTCATCCGCGTCGGAGGTGAGCGGCGGTGCCAGTGTGGGTGTCGATACTGCCCGGCCATTAGGGCTCCCGCCGCATGCCGCTCCGCCGACCCACGCCGCGGCGTGTGCTGCGCCCCGCATAGTCGCCTCGAATATATTACACATGACGCGGGGACGGGGGGGGGGGGGGGGGGGGGGGGGGGATTCGTGCGTTTCGTATGTCGGCGGAACGGCGTGCGAAGCTGCGGCTGGCGAAGGTGGTGGAAGTAAGTGTGGCGGCGTCGGCGGCGTATTACCGTGCGTGCATGCGTGCGCAACCCCGCGGCAGCAAGCCCCGGACTCGGCGTGTGCCGGCGGCAGAGCTGCGAAACCATGGACACGGTACGGGATGCCAAGTCTGGCTAAGCAACTGCCGAGGCTGGCGGCTTAACCCCCATGTCCGGCGGTTGAGGGACGGAAAGTGCGTAGAAGTTGATCGGCAAAGCGGGCATATAAGCCTGGCTGTGCTAGGTTCCTATTAAGTAATGGCGGTTTGTGCTAAGTAATTCGTAGGGGTGGACCATGCAGCGCAGGTAGGGGGCGGTATAAATGAGGCCGGGCACATATACTGCTCCACGAAACGACACTGTGGCACGTGTAGTTGAATAGACCCCCCCCCCCCCCCCCCCCCCCACCCCCCGCCGGGTCGGCCCGCCGGGTCGGCCCGCCGGGTCGGCCCGCCGACCCGCCACGGCATGTAATATCTGTCATGCATCGCCGGGGTATGTGTGAGTGGATGCCCCGCCGCCACATCCCCCCCCCCCCCCCCCCCCCCCACCCCCCCATTTACACTTGTGCACTCATTAAGTTTGGGCTGGTTTCGGAGCAGTACATGTACGTATGTATATACATACAATGGAACGTAGGACCTGCAATGGAAAGAGGCGGGGCTGGCGGAGTGCGTTGGGAGTGCGTAGAGTAGCGTGTTGGTGAGATTCGGGGTGCATCGGACGCCGGATGCCCATCCACCCGGCGTAAAAGGCGCGTACGTAATATTCACACTATATTAACACACAAATGTGTGAAACCGGACATTCCGTGCCGGATGGGTGGGAATACGGCGTCCGATGCAGCCAAAACCCCAGCAACACGCTATTCTATGCACCGCCAATGCACTCCGCCAGCACCGCCTCATTCTCTGTCGATTTCGAAAACGCCTTCACATTATCCACCGCTAATAATTGCAATTGCCACCGTGTAATGTTGTCACGATGTGCGCACACAACAACACTTACTACCGGTTCCGACGCGGATGGAGGCGGGGCTTGCGGAGTGCGTTGGCGGTGCACAGACTAGCGTGCTGCAAATAATTGGGGTGCATCGGACGCCGGATGCCCATCCACCCGGCGTAAAAGACACGTAATATTCACACTTTATTAACACACAAATGTGTGAAACCGGACATTCCGTGCCGGATGGGTGGGAATACGGCGTCCGATGCAGCCAAAACCCCAGCAACACGCTATTCTATGCACCGCCAATGCACTCCGCCAGCACCGCCTCATTCTCTGTCGATTTCGAAAACGCCTTCACATTATCCACCGCTAATGATTGCAATTGCCACCGTGTAATGTTGTCACGATGTGCGCACACAACAACACTTACTACCGGTTCCGACGCGGATGGAGGCGAGGCTTGCGGAGTGCACTGTCGGTGCACAGACTAGTAGCGGGAGACTAGATCCATTGTCGCTTATTTACAAGCACGGGCGTTGCTGCCAGACCTGATCGTCTACGGCCGATTTGATATTCACACTATATTAACATCGGTGCACACCGCCGCACACCGCCGCACACCGCCGTACAACGCTGCGCGCGCACATTCGTCGCGCACATATACGCGCGCCCTACCGCACACATTATCCCGGATTCACTCGCCGTATCCATTACGCCGTGCTACTTCAACAATAAACATTGCGAAATTACACCGACACAATGCCGCACCGACTAGCTCTTGACAATACGTGCATATAAATAGTAGTGGCGCGCTGCTCCTCGCCTCCGATGTGTCGTTGACTGCTGCGGAAGGCGGTCGTCGACTGGGTGTTAGTTTCTCCGCCTCGGCCGCCCCCCCCCCCCCCCCCCTTCACCGCTCACAGCGCCATGGCCGACCTCGCCCCCCCCCGGGCAAAAGTGGGCGGCGAGCCTTGTTGTCTCGCGTGTCCGCGCCGCCGGCATCGAGGAGGACGAGAAAGACATGAGGAAACGCGTGACAAGGTGGGCGCGCAACAAAACACTCCATCCTCCACATTAGCACGCACCCACTCGTGGCTAACTTGTGCCGCGCGCAGGTTCGTCCGGGAGCGCCGTAAGGCCCACCTCAACGCCAAGGCTTCCACAGTGCCAGCGGCGCAACTCGTGGTGGCCGAGGAGGCCGCATCCTCAGCCGCTTAAAGGCGAAACGATTGTGGCTTGTTGTTGGTGTCTGGGCACAAGGGGGCGTCCCGACGCGAAGGTAAGGAAGCTCATGGCGGCGTCGTGGACGGCACAGCCTCCCGGGGTGGTGAAGACACTGACGGATGACAAGAAGCGGAAGAGGCCAGTGAAGAAACGCCGAGGTAAGAAACTGACGGTCGCGGAGTCGGAGGCGGAGGCGGAGGCGGAGGCAGCGAGATCGTCGAAGCGGAGGGTCCCCCGGGCGCGCAAGAACAAGAACAAGCAGTAGCCCCCGCCCCCTTACCCCCCTCCCCTCACTCCCCCGGCGGGAGCGGCGGGGGGGGGGGGGGGGGGCGGCGGGGGGACCACGCCCGCCCGCCCCCGCCCCCCCCCCCCCCCCGGGCCACATTCCCCGATGGCAGCTCTCGCGAATATTGTAATTCAATCATTCTTCGGCAAACCGCTGCCTGCCCCCGCCCTACCCCTCGCGAATATTTATGTAACGTGAGCACTCTTTGGCAAAACATGGCAGCCAAACCGCCCATCTGATGACCTTCGATCGGACGGCTGGCAGGCCCGTTCAGCAGTACTAGCTATAATGTACACAAAATTCCCCAGTGTTACCAAATACGTACGGCTGCGATTTGCGCTCCCATGTACTAATAGTCGTAGTTACCCACAGGACCACTCGTCATCGTGCCCGGGTACCGGGTACCGGGTACTAGATACCCGGTACCGGCTCAATAAATATATCGCGTACTACCCGGTACTACACGGACAACCTTGTACCTTACACGTCAGTGCCATGTAACAATTTACCGGGCTAGTACGACTACCATAATGATGACAAAAAGGATTTATCGCCCGCCGGCAATAACGCCGGATGTACTCGCACGTAACTGGATGGACGTGCCGCCACCAGCAGCAGCCTTCACGGATAAATAATAGTCGCTTGTAGTAGTGCTTCGTCGCCCGTATGTCGCATCTGAATCTCACAGTGTAAGTGTTTTTTCTTTCATCACTACCGCAGTCCGGAATCGACCAGAACGGCGCTACGGTGCAAGACCTGTCTACCGGCTACATCCCCCCTCCCCCGCTCGCTCGACGAGCTCATGTTCCCCGTGCGGCTAGATCCCCGGCGCTTCAGGACGCTACTGCGAGGATGCAGGCTGGACGCCAGAGGAAGCAAGCGCAACGGGAGCGCGCGGAGGCATCATGCCAGCCCCGTCAAACAAGCTCCCTAGCCGCGGAGCGCGGCAGATGGCAGCAGCTGCCATGAATAGCATGCGCGCAGAAGTATCTGCGGGCAACAAGGGGCAGTCGGCACCCGAGCCGACAGCGGGCATAACACCACGTGCCGGCGCCAGGAAGAGGCCGGCGGCAGCGGAGCCAGCCGGCCGCATGCCAGGGGGGCGGGCACGGGCCGGGGGCGGTAGTAGACCCATTGTAATTAAATTTCTAGTATTTCCCTAATACTTTATGCAGTTGCCGACCCCTCCGCCATAAATCCGAAAATGTCCGGTGCCTTGACGTTAAATTTGCGAGCTAGGAGTAGGCACGCCCATGTCCGCTTAACCACACCCCGAAGCTCGACGCTCATTGGCCGCTGATCCAGCCTGGCACCTCACCTTTATTAAATCACAAAACCAACCGTGACTACCGTGTAATGCATTTTTGCACCCTTTGTTGTGTATCGACCAGTACAGTACTGCCCGGCATGCTCGTCATCCACACTCGTCATCACGCGGGTATCTTCCGCGCGTACTCGTGAGAAGGCGCGCGCCTAATAGCAGATATGAAGGGCGGCGATTCCCGTAAAGTACAGTGATTCGTGTACTCGTGTCGTACTTTGTGCACTCGTGATTACCGAGTACCCGCTACTCGCTATAGTACTTTGATGCAGGGCTCCGCTGCCGTACTCATCCTTACAGCCAAGTTTAAAGTACTGTGACGCCTAACGTTAGGCGCGATATATACAGGCGACTACTCGCGCCTGGTAGTCGTTAAGCGCGGTTAAGCGGACCCCGTTTCGACGAGTGACCCTAATTGACCGTGGAGGAGGAGCAAGCTGCCTTGCTTAAATCGATGAAGCCGACGCATGCAGCAAGGGTTCTTTGCATCCCCAGTGCAAAACTGCGCTTGCCGGCCGGTTCACCTGCTCATCGTGAAGCTCCTGATGTTGTCGCTGCCCGAGTGTCGGCGATTTAGTGTTTTTTCTTTCATCACTACCGCAGTCCGGAATCGACCAGAACGGCGCTCCGGTGCAAGACCTGTCTACCGGCTACAGCCCCCTCCCCCGCTCGCTCGACGAGCTCATGTTCCCCGTGCGGCTAGATCCCCGGCGCTTCAAGACGCTACTGCGAGGATGCATGCTAGACGCCAGAAGAAGCAAGCGCAACGGGCGCGCGCGGCGGCATCCAGGCCATCCCCGTCATACAAGCCCCTTAGCCGTGGGGCGCAGATGGCAGCAACTGTCATGAATAACATACCCGCAGAAGTAGCCGCAGGCAGCAAGAGGCAGTCACCTCCCGAGCCGGCAGCGGGCATAGCACCACATGCCGGCGGCAGGAAGAGGCCGGCGGCAGCGGAGCCAGCCGGCCGCCGGGGCGGGGGCAGGCGGGGGCGGTAGTAGATAGACCCATTGTAATCACATTACTTGGAATTCCCTAATACTTTATGGAGTTGCCGACCCCTCCGCCATAAATCCGAAAATATCCGGTGCCTTGACGTTAAATTTGCCAGCTAGGAGTAGGCGCGCCTATGTCCGCTTAACCACATCCCGAAGCTCGACGCTCATTGGCCGCTGATCCAGCCTGGCACCTCACCTTTATTAAATCACAAAACCAACCGTGATTACCGTGCAATGCATTTTTGCAGCCTTTGTTGTGTATCGACCAGTACCGTACTGCCCGGCATGCTCGTCATCATCACTCGTCATCACGCGGGTATCTTCCGCGCGTACTCGTGAGGAGGCGCGCGCCTAATAGCATATATGAAGGGCGGCGATTCCCGTAAAGCACAGTGACTCGTGTACTCGTGTCGTACTTTGTGCACTCGTGACTACCGAGTACCCGCTTCTCGCTATAGTACTTTGATGCAGGGCTCCGCTGCCGTACTCATCCTTCCCGCCAAGTTTAAAGTACTGTGATGCCTAACGTTAGACACGATATATACAGGCGACTACTCGCGCCTGGTAGTCGTTAAACGCGGTTAAGCGGACCCCGTTTCGACGAGTGTAGTATGCGATAACGCCACTGCCAGCATGTGCCCACAACCCTTGCTCGGCCACCACGCGAGATGGGGGCGGGAGCTGCTGGCCAAGCCCGACCCGCCCGCCAACCTCTTCTTGGCTCCCGGAACCGGTCACGCTTTCGCCTTTACCGGTCGCTAAACCTAGATCCCCCTGTCGGAGGTGCTGCAGCAGGCCGTGGACAGCCTCGGGTTCGGTGCCCGCGACGCGCGTCCCATCAAGATGACCTCCACCAACGCAAGTTTCTATTTCGTGGACCACGCGGAGAAGGCCATGTCAGTCAGCCGCATCCGCATGACACCCGCCGCCAAAGAGAGGCGCCGGCTTGATGGGCACCTCGTGCAGGAGTGGCATGCCACCTACTCCAAGGGCACCGATGGTCGCAACCTGCAGGCCGCCGCCGCCGCTGCTGCCATTGCGCAGTGCTTTCTAGGCGACAACGCCTAGAAGGATGATGGATCACGCATCCCGAGCTGCCAGAGTAATATAGCAGACCCCCACGTACATAGGCACCGGTAGGTTGGGAGCGGAAGGCGCGCCGATAAGCACAATAATGTAACAATGCAATGCTTCTATATATCCACACATGGGATGCATCTCCTGACCCACCCCCCGCGCCCACGCCACCATGCTCCGATCCCCTTGCCGACACCCCACCCCCTTCACCAACCATCATGCCCAACCGGAAAAAGGGCAAATATCGAGTCAAAATGGGGACATTTACGGACTCGAAAATGTGCCCCCCTTAACTCGGTTTTTGCACCCCCCAAGGGGGTGCAAAAACTGAGTAACGCCCAATACCGTACGAATGTACTGTGAACCTGGCCTTTCACACATTCTTGCCAATACTGTACGAGGTACCCTTCACCTATACTGCACTATGTACTACGCATCTGTCCACCGCCCCTTGACGAGATGCGTCGCTACCAGTCCATGCTAACCGTTTTTGCCTCGAATGCTACTCCGTCGCTGTGCTTTTCACTCTTCTATCACTCGCAAGCACCCTCGCGCTTTTGTTTAGGGAGGCATCTTCACGCATCTTGGTTCACAAAAGCATGGCAGACCATCCTCGCAAAGGAAAACGCACCTCTGCCCGGTTGAAGACTCCAGTGGCGGGGGCATCTGCAGCTGCGCTTGGTTTCGAGCCAACGACGGCTCCCGACGCACTGCTAGTAACCCCCATGGCGCAAGATTCTCCGCAGATGCACTTGCGTTCGGGCAGGAGGGCGTGTCAGGCTCCAATACCCACGACTCAGCCCAAAAGGCCCCTGCAACCGAGCGGTGGGCAACATCGGAGCGGACCGCCATGGCCTTGGTACGGCGGAGATTCGCAGCCTTTGGCCGAGCCGGGGCCTCAGCCTAACCCCCAGCCTCGAGGCGTGCCACCTTTGGACCCACTCCCCGGAGCGACTCCAACGGTACGCGGACTCGCATCTCCGTTAGCATAACTCATCTCGGCGCCGTGGGCTGCGTTAAGCGCACCTCGCCATCGCGCATCTCAGGGATCTCAACCCACGCAGACCGATGTCGAACAGTCTGGAGCCGGTCTAGGTGAACCTTTGGCCACGATTCATGAGGATGAGCACGGACAGGAAGAGGAGGAGGAGGAGGAGGAGGAGAAGGAGGAGGAGGAGGAGGAGGAGGGGCCCATTACTGTCGGAGGGTGTCCGCCTGGACAAACGAGCTCCGCCACAAGCGCCACAAGTGGGAGCAAAATGGTAACCCTTCGCCCCTTGTCAACAAAACCTCAAACGTGTGCGCATCTTCGCGCGTGAGGGAAAAGATTCTCACACGCCCCCCCCTCCCTACATAGACCATCTCCACGACCCCCCTTCAACAAGAAGCGCCACTTGTCGACCCAATGCTCGGCGAAAACTGTGAAACACTGTGGCTACTCGATTCGCACCGTGCGCGAATGGCACAACGACTACGAGATGCGGCGCGGCATTCAACAAATCAAGAACAAACGCTTC
This sequence comes from Tetraselmis striata, assembly GCA_006384855.1. Classification (NCBI taxonomy): domain Eukaryota; kingdom Viridiplantae; phylum Chlorophyta; class Chlorodendrophyceae; order Chlorodendrales; family Chlorodendraceae; genus Tetraselmis; species Tetraselmis striata. Next base: position 14,687 of record VCJN01001296.1, on the reverse strand, counting down.
ACGAAGTCCACCAACACCTGCCAGCCCTGCCAAGGCAGCTCGGCACCCCGCACCGTCTTGGTCGACAACCGCTACTACCAGGTCGTAGCGGCAACTCGTCAGGCTGGCGGGTCCTCCAAGCCCGCATCTCAACCACCGCCAGCGGGGTCCGGTGGAGATGGTTCCCAAAACGGCGCTGCAGCAGGTCTCCTCGAGCGTCGAGCAGCTCCGCCCCTCCCCCAAGCAAGCTTGGTCCCTCGGTGACTGCCAAGCCGCCGAGTGAGCCTCAGCCTTCGAGAGCGACGAAGCGCTCGCACGGTGCGTTGAGCACAGCATGCAAGACCACTTTGTCGCCCATGAAGCTGCGTAGGAAGCGTTCCGAGAAGCGCGGGCCGAGTCCTCCTTTGAAGATGGCGAAAGAATTGGAGGCCGACGACCCCCTAAGCCGAAACGCGAAACCCGGTCAAGCCGCCAGGCGCCTTCGGGTGCCGCTGCTGGAAGTCGCCTTGCCACATCTTCCCATGGCGGTGCCCCATCTCTGCGTCCCCGACCCACATCTCCGCCCAAAAAGCCCTCATCTCGGGACGCAAAGCCCGTAACGCCGCATGCGCGGACATCTCGGCCTCCTACTAAATGTATCTCTCGTGTACAAACCCGTGTATTGTCGCTCCTAGCTCTACTTGTAACGCTGCCCTGTCCAAGGAGCCCTTTGTCGTTGTCACGTCGCCTTGGTTCACTCACCTGGATGTCCTCCTACCGTTGCTGGCGGCCTCCAAGGCGGAAATCTATCGCGTGCAGATTCCGAGCACCTACTTGACGCAAGGGCCCCTCCCGCGACTGATCTACCTCGACAGCCTGTTGACAGCGAATCGTGTACTTTTCATCGCGTCAAAGCACCCAAGAAACGCCGAAACCAACGGACGCGCCTTGTGGTTGGTCGTCGGAAGAGATTCGGCGACTTTTAGAGCGCACCTCTCGGAGCACCTCGGCAAGCAACGTGAGTTCGTGTCTGGTCCGTGACAAGGGATTCATGCAGCTTGAAATTCGCTGCCATAGCTCCCTGGACAATACCTCATTAATCATAGTCAACGATCATAACAAATCATTCTCAACCGCAGATAAGAGTTGAATCGACTCCTGTCCGTCGATTTCACAAACCGCACTTCCTTTGCTAGCGCGGCCGGGGCAGCGGGGCGCCAACGCGCCGCGGCCGGGGCAGCGGGGCGCCAACGCGCCGCGGCCGGGGCAGCGGGGCGCCAACGCGCCGCGGCCGGGGCAGCGGGGCGCCAACGCGCCCCGGCCGGGGCAGCGGGGCGCCAACGCGCCGCGGCCGGGGCAGCGGGGCGCCAACGCGCCGCGGCCGGGGCAGCGGGGCGCCAACGCGCCGCGGCCGGGGCAGCGGGGCGCCAACGCGCCGCGGGCCGCGCAGCGGGGCGCCGCGGGCGGCGCATGTTGGTTCATGCAGCCCCGCATACTTATAAATGGTTTGCAGCCATCCAGGCAATCAAAGCATGCTTAAAGGCAGCATCTGCGGTGCAGCGTTGCAGCAATCTGCGGCGTGTTGCCAGCAAATATCAAGCATTAGCCCTACTGCCTTGCAATCCGTATAGTATCGTCAAGCAGGTGCGTGTTTATATCCCTTTCATGCCATGCAGCCCCGCATACTTATAAATGGTTTGCAGCCATCCAGGCAATCAAAGCATGCTTAAAGGCAGCATCTGCGGTGCAGCGCTGCAGCAATCTGCGGCGTGTTGCCAGCAAATATCAAGCATTAGCCCTACTGCCTTGCAAATCTGTATAGTATCGTCAAGCCGGTGCGTGTTCACATCCCTGCTATGCCATGCAGCCCCGCATACTAAATGGTTTGCAGCCATCTAGACAATTAGAGCACGCCTTAAGGCAGCATCTGCGGTGCAGCGCTGCAGCAATCTGCGGCGTGCCGCGAGCAAATACCAGGCATTAGTGGTACTGACTTGCAATCTGTATTGTATTGTAAAGCATATGGGCAAGTAAATCCCCTTTTATCATAAAATCCTCATACTGGAAGGTTGCCGAGCCAGCTCTTTACCCCCCACCGTCTTGGTCGACGATCGCTACTACCAGGTCGTAGCGGCGCCGCGTCAGGCTGGCGGGTCCTCCAAGCCCGCATCTCAACCGCCGCCACCGGGGTCCGGCGGAGATGGCTCCCAAAACGGCGCTGCAGCAGGTCTCTTGATAGAGCTTCGAGCAGCTCCGCCCCTCCCCCGAGCAGGCTTGGTCCCTCGGAGACTGCCAAGCCGCCGAGTGAGCCTCAGCCTTCGAGAGCGACGAAGCGCCCGCACGGTGCGTTGAGCACGGGAGGCAAGAGCAGCTTGTCGCCCATTAAGCTGCGCAAGAAGCATTCCAAGGAGCGCGGGCCGAGTCCTCCTCCAAGATGGCGATAGAGCTGGAGGACGACGACCCTTCCAGGCGCCTAAGCCGAAACGCGAAGCCACGTCAAGCCATCAGGCGCCTTCAGGTGCCGCTGGTGGGAGTCGCAGGGTTATATCTTCCCGTGGCGGTGCCGCATCTCCGCCTCCCCGACCCGCGTCTCCGCCTATGGAGGCAAGAGCAGCAGCTTGTCGCCCATTAAGCTGCGCAAGAAGCATTCCAAGAAGCGTGGGCCGACTCCTCGTTTTGGAAGAGCCTCAGGCCACCGCTGGCAACAATGACGAGCAAGAGATGCAGAGGGTGGAGATAGTTAAGTGTGAGGGGTGGGATTACCCGCATCTCGACAGCAAGAGCAGGTGAACGCCCGCATCTCTCGCGTAAAAACCCGTGTACTGTCGCTCCTAGCTCTTTTAACGACGAGACGCTTTTCCAAACCCGACTCCAGTGCGTCGTGGAACCTTGTCTTACAGGTGGTTACGCCGAGAGAGATGCGGTAATGAAACCCGGAGGCCCACTTTGAGGACGACAAGTACATCCTCGTGTCAGTCTTGCCAGCGGTGGGTGAGGCCGCCGCTGGCAAGACTGACGATCAAGAGATACATAGGGTGGAGAGATTTTACCGTGACGGTGGGGGTACCGCATCTCCGCAGGTGAACGCCCGCACCTCTCGCGTAAAAACCCGTGTACTGTCGCTCCTAGCTCTTGTAACGACAAGACGCTTTTCCAAACCCGACTCCAGTGCGTCGTGGAACCATGTCTTACAGACGGTTGCGCCGAGAGAGATGCGGCACTGGAACCCGGAGGCCCACATTGGGGACGACAAGTACATCCTCGCGCCAGTCTTGCCTCCGGCCACCGCTGGCAAGACTGACGAGCAAGAGATGCAAAGGGTGGAGAGATTTACCGTGAGGGTGGGATTACCCGCATCTCGGCAGCAAGAGCAGGTGAACGCCCGCATCTCTCGCGTAAAAACCCGTGTACTGTCGCTCCTAGCTCTTGTAACGACGAGACGCTTTTCCAAACCCGACTTCTGTGCGTCGTGGAACCATGTCGTACAGTCGGTTGCGCCGAGAGAGATGCGGCACTGGAACCCGGAGGCTCGCGTCAGTCTTGCCGGCTGTGGCTGAGGCCACCGCTGGCAAGACTGACGAGCAAGAGATGCATAGGGTGGAGAGAGTCAACCGTGACGGTGGGGGTACCGCATCTCGGCAGCGGGGGCAGGTGAACGCCCGCATCTCGCGTAAAAACCCGTGTACTGTCGCTCCTAGCTCTTGTAACGATGAGACGCTTTTCCACACCCGGCTCTTGTGCGTCGTGGAACCTTGTCTTGCAGGCTGTTGCGCCGGACTTTTCCGTAGATTGGTGGTACGCTGCCGTGGATTCTGCCCTCTTCGGGGAGTGCCAGAGCAAGACTGTAAAACACTGTGGCTACTCGATTCGCACCGTGCGCGACTGGCGCAACGACAACGAGATGCGGCGCGGCATTCAACACATCAAGAAGCAACGCTTATTAAGTCCACCAACACCTGCTTGATCTGCCGAGCCGGGTCTCTAACCCCCCCCCCCCCCCCCCCCGTCTTAGTCGATGACCGCTACTACCAGGTCGTAGCGGCGCCGCGTCAGGCTGGCGGGTCCTCCAAGCCCGCATCTCAACCACTGCCAGCGGGGTCTGGCGGAGATGGCTCCCAACACGGCGGCGCTGCAGCAGGTCTCTTGGAGCTTCGAGCAGCGAGGAGTGAAATCCTTAACAGGGTGGGCCACCGTGGCGCGCAAAATGGCGCGAAGTAGCCCCACCACCTAGGTTGAGGCGGGTAGTACTTTACGCAGGAGAGGGCGCGAAGAGGACACGGCGAATGGTCATTGTTAGTACTCTCGTATAGTTATAAATTGCACCTGAAATGTACCCAAAAAGTGGGTACATATACGAGTCTAAGCAATCACGTGGGGGCGGCACATTTTCGAGTCCGTAAATGTGCCCATTTTGACTCGATATTGCCCCCTGTACCATGCCCAACCGCTCGCCGCACGACACCCCCGGTCGCCACCAGCCGTCCCTCGCAGCCGCCCCGCCCGCAGGGAGAGGAGCAGGGTGCTGCCAGATCCTCCACATATGCGGAATACAAGTCCACATACGTCCGCATATGTGAACCCTCCGCCCCTCGCCCCGCGGTACCGCGTATTGCCGTCCGTACCCCACCACCCCCAGAGACCATTGTACGAGTAGGTACTAGGCACCGCCTGCCCCCCTGCATGGGACCTCAACCCCCTCCATCCTGCCCATGTCTATACGAAGGTACTAACCACGTATAGAACCTCAATACCATCCCCTTATCTACTAGCTAGCCCCTGCCGAAAATCGGGATTTTTAATATCCCTGTAAGTCGGAAGCGTTTTGCCCGACCTGCTCGCTATGCAGCGCCATCACTTTCAGAATTCGTACCCGTACGCATACGAAAGTACTAGTCGCGAAAAAACGCGAAAATACAGTGCGGGAGTAATGCACATTGCAACATGCCCGTACTCGTCCATGATAAGTCTGGTGCCCTCGAAATCCCGTTCTGCCGCGGCGATGATGTAAGGGCCTTACAGTACGCGCAACGCCTGGTTTTATACGCGGATGTCACGGCCCGGTGCCGCCTGTGCGCCACCTGCCCAAAACACCCACCTTCACGCCCTCCGTTCTCCCTCTTCCCCGTATATACCGAACAGAGTGGTGCTTCGGGCACCACCCAGCCCTCACCTGGAGCTACCTCCCCCCCGCTTCCTGCCCCTAGAATCTACCACATCAGGCAATCTACCTACCAAGGACCACGCTACCCGTCCCCCCGCTGCGCTTCCGAAAGCCCAGCTACTTCGCATATGTAGACCGCAATGCACCCGCATGCCACACTACCGGGGGGGGGGCACCCGCCCAAGGATGCCAAGACGGCCTCCAACCGACACGCGAATGGGTGCACCGTGTTGCCCGCGTATCCATGAGAGGCTCCCGCATGTGTGCCGCGCTCCACGGCTCGCAATGACGGCTCCGAAATCATGGTTTAGAGTTTTCGCGGCACAAACATGTTTGCTCTCCAGGGTTTGTGGAGGCCACCCGCCCTAGGATGCCAAGACCGACTCCAACCGACAAGCGGATGGTTGCCCCGTGTTGCCCTCGTCCAAGAGAGGCTCCCGCATGTGTGCCGCGCTCCACGATTTGCAATGACGGCTCCGAAATCCCGGTTTCAAGCTTTCGCGGCACAGACATGTTAGCTCTCCACGGTTTTGGCGCGCCACCCGCCCAAGGATGCTAGGACGACCTCTGACCGACATGCGGATGGGTTAAACGTGTTGCGCTAGTGCAAGAGAGACTCCCACATGTGTGCCTTAATCCTCGGTTTGCTATAATGGCTCCGATATTCCGGTTTCAAGTTTTCGCGGCACAAACATGCTTGCTCTCCATGGTTCGGGGGCACCACCCGCCCAAGGATGCCAAGACGGCCTCTGACCAACACGCAGATTTTGCAGCACAGAGCGAACGGACCCAACATGCCTCCGCATATTTCCACATTTTTTACGTATGTGTACCATACTCCCACATATTCCATGATCACCATGAAAAAGATACCCTAACATGTGCATATATGCGGAAATGTACCTTTTCACAAAGACACCCCCGCGTGCCCGCCGTGTCCACATATATCTGAATATGCGAAACGTATCCGCACAACCCATGCGACGACGCCACAACGGGAGGTTCCGCCGCATATGTGGATATGTGGAACTGTACATTTTTACATACACCACAGCGCCCCTGCCGTGTCCACATAAAGCCGCATATGTGAGCGACCTCCAGTCGATCCCGTGCAATGGTACACAATACTAAGTATGGAACTGCTGCCTGTATGGTGTACCACATTGTCGCGTCATAAACACGGGGGATGTGATGTGCAATATTGTGGGACTCCTATGATACCGACATGAGCACGTACGTGGCCTACAGTACTCGTGGCGCAGCACACCAGTTTCCTCTCCGGGGAGTGAGCGCCCTTTTATTCCGCATATGCGGAACGAACATGGCTATTGGACCGAAAGGGGTGGGGGATTAATCAGGATCCGGATGGTCTCAATACTTCGGGGCCGGTTCGCGATGTCCTCGCTATTCAAGAAAAACCATACAACCCATACTAAACCATACAAACCTAAAAACCCGGAAAACCCAAAGCCCCTAACCCTAAAATCCAAAACCCTAAATCCCCCAAAACCCCAAAACCTAAACCCCAAAATCCTAAAAACCCAAACCCTAAATCCTAAACCCTAAAACCACTTTGAGGAGCGTATCAACTGTTCACGTGCGGCGGAGCATGAGACGAAGAAGGAGCCGCGTTCAGCTCACACTAATAACGACATGCCGGGCGGAATTATGCCGAGCGATGTCAAGTCAGCACAAATAGAACGTCTATCAAGTTAGAATATTGACGAAATTCGGAACTAATTTCGACATGCGCGCGGATATCTGAAGTTCCACATTGTTCCACAGTGTTAACCCAGAAGAACCACGTAGCGTGTACTGCTAGGCATATGGCTTTTCGTTCGGAGCAGTATCAAAATGGTGGTATAGCCAGGTTGCGAGTACCGGGTTTTACCGGGATCGCGACAGTAGAAGAGGTCTGATTCAAGAATTCTGCGGTCGCACATCGGCAAAGCAAGCCCGTATCAACTTGGATCGCGCTACACAAAGAAATATAATATAGAAGTAGGCAAATTATTTACGCGAGCAATTACTGGAGCTGCCACATCGGCACGAGGAGGACAACGTACACGATTCTAAGCGCAGGCTGAAACCCTGGATTCGGAAGGAAGTTGCCATCAAGAACCTTGAGACTTTAGCAGACGCCGTAAAGTCAGCCCTGGCTACTATGGAGTCTGCAGAACGCGAGGCCAATCGCGACACCCGTCACGGACGACTAGGAGCAATGAACAATACCGATGACGATAGCGACAGTGGCGACCGAGATGACGGCGAGGCCAAGAAGAGCAATAACAGTAATTTAACCTATTTTGCACCGTGGAATTCATTTTGCACCGTAGGGTTTGTTTATACCCTAATTCCCCGGTCTTCTATCAGTACTTAAGACTCACTGGTGATGAAGTTTGGGGTTGTAGACCTTGGGTGCAGTGCAGCATTCATCAGCATGCATGCCAGCCGCGACGTATATCCAATGTTGGTTTTGCAGCATTTTTGTCCAAAATGGGACAAGATATGAGGCAAATCAACATTCATTATGATGATTACATCCATCGGCCAGCTAGCCACAAGACGTTGCTAATAGTTTATTCGTTGAGCATCCCCAACTCAAGCAAGTCCTTCTACGTGGTTGCGTTGAACTCACGTGGCTGCTCACGAACCTAGTGAGGCAGCAGGGTCTTTGCGGAGTCCATGCTATCAATTTCGAAGAAGAAGAAGTTTCCATGGCCAAAGCGCGACTGGAAGACGGCGTTGTTCAGATCCCTTCGTTCATGGCGCACTCTCTCGAGGTGTACCTTCTGCTCAGCTCTGACCTGACGCCTCACGAGCTGCTGATGTTGACGGTGCACTTGACGTTCCTCTGGCGTCATGCATGTCCTTTGTGCCAATCTCGCGAGCTTGGTCTCTGGACACAACGCCAAGGGTTGAGGGTGGAACTCAATAATCCGCCCGGTCACGACCTCATGTAGCCCCCTCACTAGCTCTCTTGGGCGTGTGTCGGGCGGGCGGGCTGCCGACATCTCTCCGATTCGGCTCTAGGTGGGTGGGACAGGGGCGAGCAAATGCGGCGGAATGGGGCGCATCCGTACCTCGCCGTGGCGGACGCGCTGTCAATGTTGACAACTGTGCCCACTAACTGCCCGGCTGCCGCGCGTACAGTCTGCCAAGACTTTAGGTCCAAGGCTGTGGGGGTCGGGATGTGCAATGGCTGCGGTCACGAGTGGCAAGCGCGTGCTGACGTGACCTTGGCGGCTTAGCGAGTGAGTGATGTGCAGGGCGCGTCGGCACGCGGCTTGCATAACGATTACTCGTACAAAAATAGCGCGCCCGAAATATCCCGGTACCGGAACGCCGTGGCCGCGTTAGCGGCGGCGCGGTAGACGCCATTGCACAGCAGGTAGTGGTACTCGTCGCGCGACGCAGTCTTGTTGGCCTCAGTGAGATAGCGGTCGGCCTCGTCGTTACGGGGCCGCGAGAGGCTCGGGCGTGTGGCGCCCGACGGGGGGGGGGGGGGGGGGGGCAGTCTTGGTATGCCCGGGGCAAGAGGTCTTCCCAATCCCGAGGGTCGATGAACACGGCCGCGGCGTCGCGCGCGCCCCCGTAGAAGCGGCTGTCCGGGCGTCGTGCTCCGGCTCCTTGCCACCCTCGCCGACTTCGTCGTCGTCCGAGGGAATGTCGCGCTGCTCCTTATGCTTGTTGTTGTCATGTTCGTCCAAGCGGGTCGATAAAGCGTCCACCTTCAACGCCAGGACTTGCAGTAACGCACGCGTTGTCGTGTCCCGTGTCGTCTCTGTCGGCTCCGCGGGCGTTTCGGCCAAACTGTCGGCTGGCGTTGCCTTCGTAGGGTCTGCCGCCTTCTTGCCGCCTGCCATCGTAGCGTGCGCAGGTGTCGTGGTGGAAGACTAGTCGTCGAGACCGTCCACTCGTAGAGATATTCACACCTTGCACACCTACGAGAGGTGCGACGCCGTTGCGCTAGCTGGTCAGCTGGCGCAAAGGCAGAAGGTGGACTCCCCTCGTGGTGCGGGTGTGTCATGTAGCAGGGCTGTCGCATGCTGTCGCTAGCGCCGCTGGACATCGGGAAGTCCAAGCGGTACGCCTACTGCGAGTACAGGTACTGGTCGCTAGTGCCTCGGGGATATTTGTTAGATATATCCAACATTTGTTGTACATATCACACAAACTTGAGAGGCCCAAATGGGATCATGCCAAACATAGTTAGAGCATTTCAACTGGCCTACGGGGGGCCTAAAGGGCCTGTCTTAATATCCCCCGGGATACATAAAGCATACCGGCCGCCAAAAGTGGTCAACACCGTTTTCCCGTTTTCAAACTTTTAAAAATATTCAAACTCGCTCACCCACCTGTTCAGCCACCCACACGACGCTATGAGGACCTCCGTCACCAAAGGCGCTCGTGTATCAGCCTGCCGAGGCCACATTTTAACCCCTGAGTGGCGACCAGCGTCGGTGCTAGCATGCTCAGCCGTTCGGCAACGTTACCGAGTCCGTCGGTGATGGCAAATGGAGGGTCCGCTGGGACCATGCCCCGGCCGATGTCCAAGAGCCCGACCAGACACTCCGCCGCGAGCAAGCTACTGATGGTCGCACCCCTCCTTCGGCTGCCTCTGCGCCACGAGGTCAAGTGACTGCCGTCGGCCCTTTCGTGCCGCCCCGCCCTGCCGCTGCTGCTGATGCGAGTGCGAGTGCGCTGGGTGGCAGTCGCGTTACAGGCAATGTCGTTCCCGACACCCGCACCCACACAGAGATCCCGTCCATCCTTGCGAACTCTTCCCCAGCCTCTATCCCAGCCACCGAGCCCCTGCCTGCCGACAACCTTGACATGTCTGCCGAGTCGCAAGGCAGCCAGCCAGGGCTGGAGGGAGACCTGGCGCCATCCCGTCCCGCCGGCCACCGCCTCGCCATCGCGCCCAAGCGCTACCTGGCTTCACCGACGGCCAGCACGCCCCTGGCAACCACGGGCGATACGCGAACAGCCGCAGCAAGCATTCAAGGTGCTGCCGTTGCTACCGTGACGAGGGCGAGGATCAATGGAGCTCGTGCTACTGTGTGCAGTGCAACATCACCTTATGCATGCCCAGCTCGTTGCACAGCCGGGACTGCTGGGAGCACCATCTCCACTGCGACGAGACCGCCATCCGCCGCCTGAAGCACGCCCGCGCCGGCTAGGGCGGCACACCCCAAGTCCTCCGCCCCGGCTACCGCCCGTAGACCCCCCTCCCCGTAGTTGACCCGGGCCTCTGGCCGCGGGATGGTGTATGAGCTTATATCCTGCCACTTGAGCTGGCTGATGTGGTGGGCGGGTGCGCTCTGTAGGTCCCGCCCGCAGCGCGCTCTTATCGGTACCGGTACAGTCGCGTACCTACCTTTAACAGAAATTTCCCTAATTACCGTACCGGTCCCGGAATGACGATACAACAAAACCATGTTGGATTTATCCTCACATACAAAAGTCCCCGAGGCACTAGCATTCAAACTCCTGTAGAATCTTATTAACGTTACCAGTACCGGTGACAGGATAGCCCGGTGTAATCACACCTCTATATTACCAATATATATGACCATTAAAAACGTCGTGGCCGCGGATTCGCTGGCGTGCTTAATTCGTGGATGGTCGGACGGATGTTCACCCTACAACCAGGTATTCGGGGGCGGAGGGTTTGTTGGGGGGGGGGGCGGGGGGGGCGGGGGGCGGACCGCTCCTCCGGCCCCAGAGGCGTGCGCGCGCGCCTCACGGTTCATCAACGCCCCCACATGAACTACATGCGTGCAGCGACATGCGCCCCCGCACCCTCAGACACACATGCCCGAGACCGCACACCGATAAATACTGCCAACAGGGATCCGAAAATCCCAGCGCCATAAGTTCTTCTCGAAGTCGGATTTTCCTTACTGAACCGCGTTTGCCGGCGCGCTCTCAATAAGGACAGGTGAGCTGTTTCGCCCTGTAGCCAGCAAGCCAGGCGGTACCCGAGGCTACATCAGCCGCGGCCGCATGTGGTAAGCAACAGCATTGAAACTCGTGCTACTCCTGATGCCCCAGGTGAATACGAAGCCTCTGAGCGAGCTGGCAACGCGGCTGCGACCGAGCTGCTTGCGTTGTGCGCAGCTTGGCACCCTCCATTGAAAGATGTCTTCCAGATATCAGAAACCTTTCACTATTCCAGAGGGATTCCCTTCCCTCTTGAAGGATTTTGCACGGGAAGTGCTGCGCGCTCAGGTAGGCAGTTGTTGGCCCTGTGATGACGCCTGCAGCTCACCGATAGCTGCACCAGTCAGCTGGCATTCATTCAAGTGCAATGTACCTCGACATATCTGGGACAACAACCGACTCAAGCTCCCTTTTTCCCGCGTTCTCTGATATGTCAACGTGTCGCATTCCCACTATGTTTCTCGCAGCCGGACAACATCTATGAGTTCGGCGCACAGTACTTCGCAGAGCTGGTGGATGAGCGCGGGGCGGAAGGCGAGGAGGGCCAAATAGATATTACCCAGCTGAACAGCGCGGAGATATCAGAACTTGTTTTCAGTAAGTTCAGTGTCACCTACCCTAGGGCCCTTTTTGTAGCCCAGCAGCTTTCATCTTTGCCCGTACTAACATTTCCGGTGTTTGTCAGACATGTTTGTCAAGTATGACCGTGACCAGAATGGCGTGCTGGACCGAAAGGAATTCCGCAATGTGCTCAGTTCTTCTCAATTAGCACTATCGAACAGGTAACTCGTCTGCATGTGCAGGCAATATAAGAATGTGCAGCAAGCGCAAAAAACCCGCAAGGCGCATTGGAGCTACTGCTTTCTGACCTAATCCAGGCAGCTCCCTGACAAGCCGAAACTTTTCGAAACCTCAGTCAAATCATGAAGATTATGTCAGAGCTGGATGAGGATCAAGATGGCAAGCTGTCATATACAGAGTTCCTTCCCTTTACCGTGGAGCTTCTGCAGACTCTGCACGCAAAGCATGAGGTGGATGCTGCAAAGGCAAGGGAGGCAGAATCTGCCAGGTGTGCCCAATACAAATGCGTGGCAGAAGACACAGGGATAACCAACGCACCATGTTGATGATCTCGCAGTTATCATAGTCGCAGCTCAATACTACGCACGTGTGAGATGAAATCCGATGTGATTTGTGTGCTACATGCATCATCAGGCATGAGGTGGAAGACTTCTTGCTGCATGGCATGCCACGAGCTGAGCTGGAGAGCATGATGTTGGGAATTTTTCAGCGGTCTGATGTGGATGGAAGTGGTGCTTTGAGCCGGAGGGAGTTTCGGGAATGTTTGAAGTAAGCCATGATTTGTTCTGTGGGTAGGTGTGCCAGTGCAGGTGGTTTGTAAATGATGTTGTGGATGAGGACTTACTCTGAGAACATGGAACTACAGGGCCGCTGAGTTGGGTCTGACCCGGAAAGAAGTCAATGCCATTTTGAGCGAGGTTGATGAGAACCATGATGGGGAGGTGTCATATGAGGAATTTATCCCGATATGTTTCAATATATTGGTGGAAAGGTTCAAGGTGGGGTTTTTCGCATCAACCCAACCACCGTACAAATGCGTGCATATCAAGTCAAGTACATACCCACCTGAGTGTGCTGCGTTGGTCTGCATCCAGGACGAGGTGATGAGCAACCAAGTATTGCAGTCATCCGATCAGCTCGAGCAGGAGCTCCTTGCTACACTGAATCAGTATGATGAAGCTGGTAGCGGGAAGTAAGCCAGCCCACTTCCTGCCGGGCACGCCCAGCAGAATCTAACGCAGGCATGGTACTGACAGACCATTATATCACACTACCCAGAGTAGCTGCAGGCATGATGCTGACTGTCTCCGTTGGGATTACGTTGGGCAGGCTCCCCCAGAAGCTTGTGAAGCGGATCTTGGAGGACATGTCCTACCAATTTCTCGGCCTGTCTACATTCCAAGTTCTTGCAGTTGTGTCTGAGGAGCAGCCTGACGCCAGTGGAATGGTTGACATCACCAAGTTTGCAAGCACTGCTGCTGGATTGATTTATACCATGATTGATCTGTCCGGGCAAAACTTGCGCGTCGCGGCGGTGGAGCAACTGGCCCAGACAGAGGGAGCAAACTTCTTGCGAGGCCTATCTGTGGATGACGTAAAAACCATTTTGCGTGGTGCGTTCACGGATGCTGATGTTGACGAGAGCGGCACCTTGACCGCTGATGAGATCAGCAGCGTCTTACGGGCATTGGGAGATACCTTGCCTCTGCAGGAGAGAGACATCAATGCTGTCATGTCCGCTATTGGTGCGGCCCGTTACTGTCATGCCCCCCCCCCCCCCCCCTCCCCTTTCCACCCGCGCGAGCCGCTCTCACATACCTGTGAGAGGATTGTGATGCAGGATGTCAGAACTGCTCTAATAATGATGTTTTCTATGTGGTGGCAGACGATGATGAGAATGGTGTTGTGGACTACTTGGAGCTGGTGAACTTTGTTTACGATCTCCTGGATCACTTGGATCGTGAGGACTATATTCGCCAATACCAGGGAGCCGGAAATTAAAGACCAGGCTGTGAGATGACAAACAAGGGCGGCCAGATACCTCACCTAGTGTCTGTGCAATCTAAACCATGCCATATGTGTGAGTTTACAAGTCCATAACAAACCGGAGTGTGATCAACAGGGTGCCAATGTACATCATGCCATGTCCTTGCGAATGAGCATGACAACTGCATGGCATGCGATGCTCCTGTTCTCCCCAAGGCTGTCGACTTTCTCATGAGTTTTGGCCTGAGAGCAGTCCGGGTAGTTTTGGGGTGTCAGGAATTATGTCTCGGTCCACAGTTACTCACATTGCAGATCACAAATAGACCAAGCAGTACCTTAATATTCACAACAGAAGGATCAGCTTCCAACAGCTTGCAGATATTTTGACGAATAGCCTCCTGCCATGAATATATAATCGATATGTAGTCAGCGTGACTTCCCTTACAGAATGCAAAACACAGCCCGTCTGCACTAAACCCATCGGCACCTTGTGGGGCGAAAGCTTGGGTTTCTGCGCGATTATTGTGCAATCAATGTTCCCAATGATGTAGTCCCGCTCCTTCATGAGGCGTATCTAAAAGGAGCACACAAGTGTGTCAGCCTGCCCACACTTGGCGGGGCACCATTTATACTCACAAAAATGCGCACTCCAAAATTGAGCGACACCAAAAAGGGGCAACACACCGCTTCCTTGAGGAAAATATCAGACCGTGCGCCTTTCCACTGCGGATCGTTGTCTGGGAACAGTTGCCCTGGCAAAGGTTGTTGTATGTAAGGACTGTGGTCGCACTATGCTGGAGCAACCCTACCATGCACAATGAAGTTAAAGTCCCAGTGCATACAGAGGTGTCCAGATACTTCGGGCGCTGTATCTGAGCATAGTGCATACCTATGTCTGGCAGGCAAAGTGCCCCAAGGACAGCGTCCACAACGGTGTGAAGCAGTACGTCGCCTGGGATCGAAAACGCACGTCAGTGCCGCACAAAACCCACGGTACACGATTGAGTCCAAGACGCGGCTGGGGCAGCGCGCACCGTCAGAGTGTGCCACACAG
>VCJN01001295.1:0-62524 GCA_006384855.1 Tetraselmis striata | reverse complement strand
GGATGTCATCATCCGATATTGTAGAGCTTGTACACCCGTCTGTACCGGGCCGGGACCACACCACAGGACTGTACGAGGTACTGTCCCAAAACCCCTCATGGTTCCGAGGAGAGGGAGGACCGGAAAGTCTGGGTAGATATCCTAGTACCTAAGCCATAGAAGCCGGAATCATCCGCACTTGAGCCTTGATGTAGCAGAATTTATGAGAATTGATGATCGCGTCACCGGAAGCTACGAATTGGTCTTACACCGGATATAGCGGAAGAAGGAGAACCCATGAAATCTCGAAATGATTCAAGCGGGAGTCGAACCCGGGTTTATTGCCATACAGGCTCGCCACCTTAGTTCCGAAACCATGTTGAGATGTCAAGCTCGAAAAAGATGCGGATCTTTGATGTTATCATTTGATATTGTAGAGCTTGTATACCCGTCTGAACCGGGTTGAGGACCACACCACAGGACTGTACGAGATACTGTCCCAACAACACACCGATGTCGTTTTGGCCCGGGACGATAGATTTGTGACAATTACGTTCGCTAAAAGAAAAGCGGATCGGTGCCGCCAAGGGACACGGGTTATAATCTCTGAGATTCCCGGCTCCGTTTGTCCTGTTCGGGCTGCTGTTGCGGCGAGTGATGAATTTGACTCGGCGGCCTAATATTTAGTAGACAAACTCATGTTCGTCCTATCTTTGAAAGCTTTCTCGGTGAATTTGCCCGGTCTTCCCCGGGTGAAACTGCTCCCAATGGCAAAATCATTACATTTGCCCAATACACTCGGTACTTCTCGCGATAAATGGGCTCTGTTATGGGCGTTCCCGCTAAGGAGTGTGGTACTTACGGATCAGTGGCGGTGCTATTGCCGCTTCTAATGCCGGAATTGCCCGAGAAGATTGGCGTCAATATATGGGCTTCATTAGTGTTTCGTGCCAATTCACGTATATGAAGAGTAGTGCTGAAGAGGGACTACTCTGTATTACGCGCAATCATATATACCCGTCTCGGGTTCCACTGTTGTGGACGGGCGCTCGGTCATTCCTGAAACGCAAACCACACACGTGCCTTGTTAGGCTCCCATGCCGGAATATGAACCGGACGAATATACGGTTTGTTGACATCGGTATTGATTCACTACATATGCACAATGTAGCTAGGGCATGCCTTAGACATATCCTCATTGATGGTCCGCACTAGCTCTGCGCGCGCGCACCATGCATTGCAACGCTTGCCTACATGCGGGCGGCGCCCCAACGGGCATAACTTGTCACTTATTTGTAGCCAACCATCACTCTCCGCGCTAGCTTCACGCTACTCCCACAGCCCCCGGCTCGCGCCGGGGCCCCCGCATGGCGGGTTGGTAGGGACGATGCGCACAACATCTTATGGGCCCTCTAGTAGGGAGGGTGGTCTGACGACGACGCAGGAGGTCCGTCTAGACGCGAGTCTAGACGTAAAACTTAGATCAACGGCTGTGGATAAGCGGTCCTCGACACTCAAGCAACGACTAAATGTCGCACTCTCGGCGTAGTGTCGCCTCAAGGTTCGCGCACCTTCAACGACAACGCACATCCGGAAGGTGGCAACCATGACGCTAGCGACCGCCATGCACTACGGGCTCGCCAGCTAGTATGACGCCAGCGACCGCTGCGTACAAGTGTATGCAGTTTCCGCCCAAACAGTTTCTCCGCTCGGCCGATTGGGCGGAACTTTGGGCAACGCTCGTCGATAAGTAAATCCGCATGAAATGCGTATGCAACTCGTATGCGAAGCTCGGCACCCCAGCACCGAGGAGAATCGGTCAGCCACGACTTTAGTCCGCTCGGCAGCCGCGCAGTCCAACACCCTAGAGGGCCAGTTCCGACCCACGCGGAGGTCAGGGCATGGCGGGCTGCCTCTCTAGCTAGGCTAGCGATTAGCGTGCGTCAACAGCCGGACCCCCTGCTTAGAGCATCCCATTGCAACATTAAGGGGGGTGTTGACAGCAATATTGGTTCACTACATACGTGGCTAGGGTATGCCTTAGTACTTTAGTACACATCCTCATTGATGGTCCGCGCTAGCAGCTCTGCGCGCACGCACCAGGCACCGCAACGCCTGCCTAGCTACGACATGCGTGCGGCGCCCATGCAGGCTTGGTCACTTCTCCGTAACCAGCCACTCACCTTGCTTCATGCTCCCCTCCACTGTCCCCGGCTCGCGCCGGGACCCGCGCATAAAGAGTTGGTAGGGACGCCGCGCACAACACAGTTCATGTGGCGGACGGCCGCCCGGAGAATATATTTATTACTAAATATGTTCCCGAGCATGCTGGTGAGGATGCGTCTTGATTTTGGCTGACCACTATACATTGGCTCCGCCGATCTTGCTTACACTCATCGTCGGTTGCACTCCAAGGCTACTTATTTACTGGTGTTATCTCCGTGTCTGTCGCCCATCTTGCGGGCGGGATCGGCTCGGAAAGTTGAGCGTTTTCTATTGCAATGGATGTAACTTTACGTAGCATGCGGAGCACAGTTGGAGACCGGCATTTGAAAATGCCGGTTTTCCGTGCCGTAGCCCGCCGTATATATACTGCGGAGGTTGTATGTACGATTGCTCATTATTCTCTCGCCGTGCTTACCGGAGCTATGATTTCCCACCGCCTGCCCTCCCTTTAGAACTTCATCTGAATTTTTGCGTACTACGGTACCACGTGTTTCTGTGATTTGTTTTGTGCAATGCTATGCGAATACTGTGGTACTAGTTATGGGATTTAATGCGTTCATTGCTGTGACTAACTGCGCTAATAAGTACGGTGCATTTTGGTTGAAGTGACATTGATGGACGACCGCCGCTGACCTCGAGGTGAGATGCATGATTACATTATATAGGCGCAGCGATTACCATGCTTTTTCATTTCATGTAATGAACATCCCAGTGCCTACGACCTTTACCGGTTG
The DNA here is from genome assembly GCA_006384855.1 of Tetraselmis striata. Classification (NCBI taxonomy): domain Eukaryota; kingdom Viridiplantae; phylum Chlorophyta; class Chlorodendrophyceae; order Chlorodendrales; family Chlorodendraceae; genus Tetraselmis; species Tetraselmis striata. The sequence goes on along the minus strand of VCJN01001295.1, from coordinate 59,585 downwards.
CACATTGAAGCTAGACTTGTGTTGTTTCAATGTCTGCCGCCCATTTGCGGGCGGGCACGGCTCGGAAAAATCATTGTACTCGGTTGAATCAATTCTGCCCCATATGTGGCAAGTGTAGTCAACATTACCCTAGGGCACCTGAAACTCTATTTACGTTTGGCGACCCGTCCCACGGCTCGCCGAGTACGGCGACCCTACCCGAACTAGAGAATTTGCTAATGAGGTTGAAAGTGCACGATATGTAATAGTACCCGTCAGTAGTGCATATCATTGTCATTGCTCGTACAGCGTACGTACTATTATCATCTTACTGTAGTATGTACTCGCGCGTGTATGTGTTATGTTGGACCCAGAGTACCCCGGTACCCTGAATCCGCTTTTTCTCTCTGTGAAATCCGCATTTTTCTGGCTGCCGTACATGTGCCTAAATTGGACCGTATGGCAGCAGTACGGCACCAAAGCATGGCACCTAGGCATCTTTGGCAGTTGGCCTTCTTAGACGGAGAGGTGTCCGTCCCAATTGACACCTAGCCGGCTGGTATAAATTGCCAGCCTCGGCTCATTGTAATTCAGTCAACCGCTTTTCCAGAAATATTCCGACTCACCCTTTCTCTCTCGTGACAGTGCCACTCAGCCATCACCACGGCGACAGCGACTACCATTCGTCCATCGCTCTCGGCTCATAGCAGCCATTTGCCTTCCCAGTTTGCATCTCGCTTGCTGGCACTCGACGTGATTCGACGCATACACGCCGACTCTCGCCGACTCTCTTTCCATCAGTGACAGTGCCACTCAGCCATCACTTCGACAATCTCCCTCCGACAGGTTTTTGGGCCCTCTCCTTTGGTTCGACGTCTTGCCCCGTGCTCGACGCCTGCCAGAGGCTTCAACCTGCGTGTATCTCGACCCTCGACAACTTTCGACGATCGACGGCGCCGTGCGACGAGTTTTTCTTCCCACCCGCCCACCCCTGCAGTTATACATCCTCAAGCACAAGTGCGCCATCCCTTCGCAATGTCTACCATCATCAACACCGGCATGATGAACACCCCCCTGGCCAATCCGGCTCGGCAGAGTGCGATCAAGACGGACCTTGGCCACCACCTCCTGACTTCCGTGATGATACCAGTTCAGACGACGCCTTCAGCATGGACGGGGCGTCAGACGATGACTCCAAGGACATCCAGAATATCAAGCCAGCTGCAGTGAAGCCGACACTCGACCTCAACAACGTCCCCATCTGGGACAGCACCATCTCTACACGGGACAACGCTCAAGCCATCAAGATCGTTCTCGGCAGCGCTGGCTACTTGGACACCACCAAAGGCAAAGGCACCCGTCAGGAGCAAATGATCCTTCTTGCCGCCCTACGCCACGCAACAGCTCATTATCCCATGGCACTGGCCATCCTCAACAGCATCAGCATGGATTCTAGGAAGTGTGGATATACAGCATGGAAGGCTCTTCTTACTGAGCTCCAGGGCTCAGCCATGGAGGAGCGTAAGCGCTTCGAGGAAGAGATCACAGCGGGCCAGCTCCCGAATGAGCCGGTTCAGGTGTATGTTCGGCGCTACCAGAACCTCTGGAATCTGCTGAACAAGGCACATGGCCAGTGGGCCTTCGAGTACGTGGCTGCCAACTACCTCATCCCATGCCTTCACCCAGACTACGATCATATCGTCGACACCACCACCTCGGCGGCCACTGTCAACGAGAAGCTAGCAACCATCATCAGCGCCGGACAAAACATGGAGGCGCGCAAGCGTCAGCGTCAGCAGCGCGTCCGCGCGTGCCCGCCCAACCTCAATTCCTACAGCCCCAGGGACCCGCAGCACACCACCGGGCACAGCGTTATCTGCAGGCGGTGTGACCGTCCGGGCCATACCCGGCAGCAGTGTGTGGCCATGCGCCATGCCAACGGCCTGCGTATTTTGGATGACACCACGCCGACCAGCACCATGACCAACCCTCGCTATGACCGCCATCACCGCGCGCCTTCGGAGCGTCGCGTCAACACCAACTATGGCCACCACCCGCGCGACAACTACCGCCATCAGGCACCGCCATGCCAGCATTTCTACAACGACAACCGCAACAATCAAGACAAGCCCCAGCGGCAGCAGCGTTGGACAAATCAGGGCGCCAACGACGGCATGCAACGTCATCAGCAGCCGGTCGGCTTCGTCTCCCCGGCCGGACGTCAGCACCCGGGTCATCAGCAGGCCAGCGACACCTTCACCCAGCGGCCGACGGGACACCACGAGGCCTACCCGTTCGTGGGAGTGTCCCCATCAGCACAACACCACAGCAGCCTGCCCATCATGCTCACCTGCACCACTGCCGCCCCAGGAGGGGCGGACACCGGAGCACAGGAGGGGGAGGGCGAGGACAGCGCGGAGGATCACTTACATGATCCATGGCACGTCCCCTACTCCGACTGTTATGCCGACTTCGAGTCCCCGTTCTCACACTCATGGCATGTGCACCGCTCCCGCCCTCACCCCGACGCCTTCCCGATCTTCGATACCCCCGACACCCCCCCCCCCCCCCCCCCCCCCCGCGCTGGGACGTTTACTCCCATCCCTACTCCCTCGACCCCCCCATCCACCTATTCGACATGAATTGGCAACGTCCCACCCCGTCCCCACCCCAGCCCAACCCCTATGCCTCACTACACCCACATTCCCCGCCTCAGCGGCGTTGGCATCCCACATTCTTCATGCGGAGCAAGGCGCCCTGCGTGGCGACCCGCCACCAACACTACCGCTCCTCACCGCTGCGCCGATCCTCCCGCTGCCAACCTCTCTGGTCATCGACCATCTCTTTTCGCCCTGCCATGGCCCATCGGCATCTGAAGTAGAGGCTCTGGTAGAATACGGCTTCACCATCCACAAAATCACCGGCGCCGACCCGTTGCCCGAGCCAGCTCGCGGGCAACTCCGAGTGCGATCCAGGCGTATGGACGCTGCTCGCAGTCGATGGATCGCTGCTGGCCATCCTATGCGTCTACGTCGATGACATCATGCTGGCTACCTCCCCGTCGTCCGACATCCGGGAGCGTTTTCAGACTTCTCTCTTCTCTACGTTTGATGCGACTACTGACGGCCTATGCACCTGGCTTCTTGGCATGGCCACTGACCGCAAGCCGGGGGGGCGTGCTCCACCTCCATCAAGAGAAATACATCAACGACATCCTGACTACCTTCAACATGGCGGCGTGCGCGCCTCGCCGCCTACCATGCACACCGGATACCAATTTTCATGACCCTACATGCACGCCCCTCGACACCAAACTCTTTCCTTATCCCAATCTTGTTGGTAGCCTTATCTGGCTGGCTGTGGCATCACGCCCGGACATTGCGTTCGTGGTCGGCCGCCTGTGCGCCTACATGGCGTCCCCCACCGAGCGTCACTGGCAGATAGCCGTATCGGTGCTGCGCTACCTCAAGGGCACCCCCAACCATGGCCTCATTTTCCGGAAGCAACCGGACAACGAGGCACCTGACTTCCTCTTTTTTGTGGACGCTGACTGGGCATCCTTCGTGCCCAAACGCCGCTCCACTACCGGCTATCTTGCCCTGGTGCACGGCACCCCAGTCGCCTACCGCGCGCAAGTTCAGAAGAGCGTGGCCCTGTCTACTGCCGAGGCGGAGTTCGTGGCGCTCTGCATGGCCTGCAAATGTCTGGCGTTTATTCGCGTTCTTCTGCGCCAGCTCCACCACCCCACCACTGACCCGGTACGGGTATGCGAGGACAATCAAGCGTGCATCGTTCAGGTGAAGCATGGTATGATTACAGGCGCGCAACGCCACATTGACCTCAAGTTTCAGTATGCAGCCCAACTCTGCCAAGACGGCGTCATCGACATGCACTACACGCCTACCGCAGACCAGCTCGCCGATTTCTTCACTAAGGCGCTGCCGCTGACTACCTTTCTTCATTTCCGCGCTTTCCTGATGGGGTCATCCGAGGAGCCCTGCATGTGTTGCGCCTCTGCCGCCATCAGTCCTGCATGCGCCCGCGGGATTCCACAGGATGAGGAGGGGTGTTGGACCCAGAGTACCCCGGTACCCTGAATCCGCTTTTTCTCTCTGTGAAATCCGCATTTTTCTGGCCGCCGTACCTGTGCCTAAATTGGACCGTATGGCAGCAGTACGGCACCAAAGCATGGCACCTAGGCATCTTTGGCAGTTGGACTTCTTAGACGGAGAGGTGTCCGTCCTAATTGACACCTTGCCGGCTGGTATAAATTGCCAGCCTCGGCTCCTTGTAATTCAGTCAACCGCTTTTCCAGAAATATTCCGACTCGCCCTTTCTCTCTCGTGACAGTGCCACTCAGCCATCACCACGGCGACAGCGACTACCATTCGTCCATCGCTCACGGCTCATAGCAGCCCTTTGCCTTCCCAGTTTGCATCTCGCTTGCTGGCACTCGACGTGATTCGACGCATACACGCCGAATCTCGCCGACTCTCTTTCCATCAGTGACAGTGCCACTCAGCCATCACTTCGACAATCTCCCTCCGACATGTTTCAGGCAGTATGCTATATAGCTCCCTCCGACATGTTTCAGACAGTATACCACGAGCAGTATTACTATAGGCGTCAAAATAAATGAACGGGTTTTTGACAGCCCAGCTTCAAGTCGATGCCCCACGCGGTACAGCGAGCCGTTCGGTACCGCGTACAGGTCGCTATGTAACAATAAAACAAAATGTCACTGTCGGGCTGCAGCGTGAGCGTTCAAGCGGCGCTCTCCGTAAGTTAGTGCGCACGCCCGAGCGCAGGTTCGATTCTCGCAGTGGGCAGATTTCCTCGTATTTAGGCGGGCTGGCGCGAACCACGGCGCGCAGACTTAGCGGGCGCAGGTGCGGGTGCGACTAAGTACCGCTCGCAGTTTACAGCCCCACTGTGACCTTATGTACTGCGCGCTGATATTTATTGCGAGTTTCCGCATTTCATTGCTGACCGGCAGTTTCCGTTTTCCGGCGCCCACTAGCGGGCGGGCATCGCTGTTTTTTGAAGCGCATGCGCCAAGTAGCGCGGCCATGGGGTCGCAACGCAAGATACTGTAGCCGTAATATAACCTCGCATGTTGTCAGAGTAGAATGTAGAAATACCCTAGATAACCTAGATGTACACCGCGTACATGCGATGTAACGCATTTACATCTGGCAATATGTAGCATTTTACCAATGCTAGATGTAAATGCGTATATATATGTCCACCATACACCATCGCATTTATCGTGCAACTACTAGCGCCGGCTAGCTCGAGGGAAGATGAGGATATAATCCTTATGCCCACAAAGCAACAATCGGTTTGCCGACATGTGATGGCGTGCAGATTGCGCGCGGATTAAGGACCTATATGTTCATTACTTTTGACGCCTGTAGTAGACTCCCCGACTTGAGAGGGGGCCCGTTATATTATTCGTAGTCAGGGGCATGTCGCGCCCTGCGGTGTGATTCGCGGCTGCATGCTGCTGCCGCTGCCTTCGATAGTGCGGTCGCCAATGGCCCACGTTACTGCGTCGCGCGCTGCTGGATACATGGCGAACACGTGCGTGCTGGCTCTTGGCCACAGAGGAGCCACACTGCTCTAGTCTGACGAAGGCCAACGAACCTGATAGTGTTTATGTTCTCCTAGCCTTCACCGGAAGGCACCGGCAAAGGAAGGGGGGGGGGGGGGGGGGGGGGGGCAGCCAACATCCTCGCGGCGAGTGTCGAGCAACATCAAGCCGACTGCGTGCATCGCCGACGCACCAGGGAAGCTCGCTGACTAAGCTCGCTGGAAGTCCTGCGGCAGCTGGTGGGCTGTTCAACTGCCCCTGTCAGGGAGGCGCAAGAAGGTGGATGCTTTCACGCTCACCCCTCCTCGCTCCGCACCTCCTCAGCCTGATTGCGAGTTCTGTTTGGCAACTGGCTGGAGGGTAACTAGGGGCATGATCATATGCATTAAACTGTCGATATACCGGAATTTCGGAACAGATTATTGAACTGTGGTAAGCGTTGTGGTTGTTTACCCTCCCCCCCCCCCCCCCCCCCCCCCCCCGCCCCCCCTCACTTCTCTCTTATTTCCGCCCAATACGAGTAGCATCGTCACTTGTATCGCACAAGATTTCGAATGACGCATACAAACAGCATAAATAACGGACGTGCTGCTGCTTTGCTGGTGTGTGAAGGGTAAGGATGGACGGGCGAGACGGCCGCCTGCCACCTCTGTCAGTCCCGGTGGCAGGCGATGGGCAGAGCACACATGACACCCCCATGAGCGGAAGGAGCACCAGGCGCAGGTGATGCACGGCCCAACGACCAGTTTGCCAGTTTTGCCTATTTCTATTGCCTGACAGAGGCGACGCCCGTCAAGGTGCTGCCGCTGACGGCGCTGCATCGTCCCATCAGCAGAGGGAGCGGCGTGCAGGAGGATGGCCTCCACGGCGAGATGGAGGGCACCAGTGGCGGATTGCCCCATCGAGGGACGTTGCGGGGCAGCTCCCGTGCAAGACTACCTGCAGAGCACCCTGAGTTTGAGTCGGGAGTGCACACACCGCAGGTGCTGTACAGGAACCGCTTCCGCTACAACGGCTCCAAAGGTGCCCCGCTCTTCTTTTCCCCATTCCCTCCTGTTCCCCTCACTGACCCCTCCGCCCGCTGGCGGCCCAGGCGCCCAGCACTTTAGTGTATGAGGCCAGCATTCCAGTGGCTTGATGAGAATGTGGGGAGCGCATGCCATGCAGGTGGCGACCTGGACAGCGAGGTGAAGCTGGGCCCGGGCGTGAAGGGGAACAGAGGGAAGCGCCGCTCCTGGTAGGCGCCCCATGCCCTCCTGCGCAGCAACCCAGTACAGGCAACGCATGCGGCGAGTTGCCTGCTTGCGGAAAGCGCTGCTGAGGCACGCCTGGTGGCTGGGGCAGGCAATGCCTGGAGATGCGGCTGCCGCGGTGCTGTAGCCAGCACGAGCACGCGGTGCTGGAGCACACACTCAAGCTGATCCTCGGCGGCGACTCGCGTTTGATCTCCACGGAACTGTCGCGCCCAATGCTAGAGATCACCCTGGCGGATTGTCCCACCTCCCGGCTGCACTCCCAGCTGGTGGCTTCCTGGTTTGGAAGTCAGATCGCCTTCCTTGCCAACACGGGTGAGCACCGCCGCGGTACCCTACCGGCCTACTTCCTCCCAGCGCTGCGCCCAGCCAGCGGGGCCCCTGTGACAGCCCACTGTCATGTCATCGCGCAGGCGCGGGCCTCAACCCGGCCGCTCACCTGCACGCCACCGGGCACAGCCCGCTGCTCTCCCAGTCTCTGCCCGAGCTTTCCACACAGTGCGGCTATTGCCCCTCTGTCCCCCTGTCTGCATGCCTTTGTCTCTCGCCTGAGATCCCATGCCCACCTCTGTTGCACCCCTCCCCGTGGAAGTCCAACTGAGCAGCCCTCTGTACTGCTACAGGATTGTCCAGCTGGGGGATGAGCTAGTGACTCGGCTGATGGATTTGTGGGAGATTGAGAGGCAGCCGCCGCAGCCATTCATGTGGCTGGAGATGAGCTTGGTGCGCGTGGAGGGCGTCAAGATCCCCAATGACCGCCGCTTCCTGCAGGCAATGCTGCAGGTGGGGGGAGCAGTGCACTCAGCGGAGTGACGCGGCTGCTTTAGGCAGGGCGGGGCTGCGCGCTTTGCATGCGCCGGGGGATGGGGGGGGGGGGGGGGGAAGGGGGGGGGGGAGAGGGCGCGGGGGGGGGGGGGGGGGCTGAGCTGCAGCCCGTGTGCCGCTGGGCCGAGCAGGTCGCAGGCGTGGCTGCGGCAGCGGTGACGCACCAGGTGGGCCTGCAGTGCCACGAGCGCGGGCGCCTGCTCACCAGCGTGTGGAACCTGCTGCTGGGCCTCATTGAGTTTGAGGGCGATCAGCTGCGCCAGCGCAACGACAAGCTCATGATGGAGAACATGAAGCAAAAGGTGTGCTCCGCGCCTGGCGCGCCTGACCATGTGGAGAGGGTCGGCTCGCTGCGAACCCCGATGCCGAGTCGTTCCCCTGAAGGGTGGTTTGGCGGTACGGTATTTACCCTAGGGCCCGATGTCGCTCGGTAACGTCCTCTGGCGGCATGTACTCCCTGCTTCAGCAGCAGCATGATCCCGCATGACATCAGCCCGCTGACGTGTGGAGGGCGCTGCTGTGCGCTGGTCGCTGCATGCACCCGATACTGTCTCTGCCTACGCTGCCCTTGCTGGCAGGTATCCTTCGCATGGGCCGCCCGTGTCACCTTTCCCGAGGCGCCAAGCGCATGCTCAGATGGGTAGATTAGTGCGGGCATCGTCAGTGGGACCGCGTCTATAGTTCCATTGCTCGAAAGCCTAAAGAATGCTGTAGGGGATGAGTGGGCGCCAATGACAGGGGCTGGATGCTTGATAGCGAGAGTGGAATCCGAGTCATGGCCGTTGCCCGGCTGGCTGCTTCTACCTCTGTCTCTGCTCGGAATGACATCGACCGCGCTGGGTGCCGGGCACCGCGCTCCCTCAGGAGCTGCTGCACCACCAGTCAGGCGAAGAGTTTGAATACATGAAGGCTAAGGTGAAGGAGCTGGAGGCGTTCCAGTGGGAGGCGCTCACCAACCTGAAGATCCTGCGCGACGACAACGCGCAGCTGAAGAAGGACATCAAGAAAACCAAGGAGGAGGCGGAGCAGACGGTGCTGACGGAGCTCCAAAAGATGGACGCGACTGTGTCTGACCTCAAGGTTTGGTGCCAGCCAGTAGCGTCAACGCGGCCCAACATTTCCTGCACCGGGCGCAAGGCCGCCCTGCCATGCGATGTGCGCGCTGACGCATCCTTCTCGCGCTCCTCAGTGGCAGCTGGGGACGGCGACAGAGACGCTGGCGCAGACGGAGGCGCAGCTGGACATGTCCTTCACCGCCCTGCACGCGGCCACGGAGCAGGCCAATCAGCTGCGCAAGCACGTGCTCCGCGTCGAAGAGGATCTCGCGCATGGAAAGTATGGCGAGCTCAAGCCGCCAGAGGTGAGTGATGCCCATTATTGCGGGAAGGGGGCATCTCTGTTTGGGCAGGATTTATATGGCCAATCGTGCAATTTAGCTCATATCCGTCAAACAAGTCATGGCCAATGTTGCGTGTCTGAAAGCGCCATTCATCTTGGCGATATCTGAGCTCTGCCGAGTTGGGTGAGGCACAATGGGGCCACGGGCCCTCATGGATTCCGCGCCGCTGCCTTTATTGTGCCGCCAGGGCGAGGGCGCTGCAAGGAGCGGCGAGCTGCAGCGGGACCTGCGCGCAATGGGCAAGCAGCTGGACGCGATTACGGAGTTGGAGGTCACGATTGAGGACCACATGCGCGCCAACCTCAACGAGGGCGACGACCAGGCATCCAGCAAGAAACTGCTCTCCAAGCTGATGAAGTCCAAGGCGGAGGCAAAGGAGGGGAAGAACGGGCTGGTCAAGCAGCTGGTGCAGCTCAAGAGCCGAAGGCGGTCCAATGGAGACCCGCTGGCGGCGGCCGCCGCGGCGGCGGCGGCCGCGGGCGACCGGGTGCTGAACAGCAAGGAGAAGATCGAGGAGGCGCTGGCAGAGGCTCAGGCGGCGCCGCAGCTGCTGGCGGTGCGCATGGGCGACGTCGCGGAGATGAAGCGCGACGAGATGTGGACGGAGATTCAGCGGCTGCGGGAGCGCGAGGCCACGATGGTGGAGCTGATTATCAGCATGGAGAAGATGAAGCTGGAGATGCAGCAGAGCCGGGAGCAGGCGGAGAGCACCCACATGGGCAAGGGCCGCCTCAGCAGTAATATGCACCGGCAGGCCAGCATTGCCAGACCGCCCTGGGCCACAGCGGGCTTTAAAACTCACAAGAACTTTCTGCAGACGCTGACCGACGCACTGGTGAGAAACGCCCGCGGCCGGGAGGCCGGCGACACATCGAACGACATTGCTGGGGTGGCCAGCAAGGCGCTAGCGGCGCAGCAGAGCGCCAAGATGCGCAAGTCGCAGCGCAAGATCTCGCAGACGAAGCTGGTCAGACCGGGCGCCGAGGACGCCGCTGCCGCTCGAAAGCTCGACTCGGCACGCGTGGAGGCGCTCCGCATGCGGGTGGAGTACAAGGAGCTGGCGGCGCAGCTGCGGGACGCAGTGCTGTCGACAGCGAAGGCGGAGACGGCTGCGGAGGGTCCGGAGGAGCGGACCACCAGCGGCCGAAGGGGTGTGAACTTCAAGGCGCCCGATGGCATCAGCGCAGCGTCGGAGGCTATCAAACCGGTGGTTGAGTTGCCCGACTACCAGGACTTTTTCTTCGGCCTGTTCAAGGTGAGTTCGATGAGGGGGCGCACGCACGCACGCACGCACGCTTGTTGCCCTGCCATTAGTATGGGCTAAGCAGCGGCCACGTCGAGTTCCACATGGCTATCTCGCCGGCTTGCCGACAGAGCTCCTGCGTGTGATCAGTGCTTTTACCTCCTGGTTGCTACTATACAGCGAAATAAACCATCCACTTACACGCTCCGCTCATTTACTTGTGATAGCAAAAGCGACAGTCTACTAAGTGAGTAGCTGTTTTCCTTTATGCGTTGGAGCAAACTCGTTCATTGCTGTGAAGAGCAATGCAGCATTTGTTTCATTACATCTGCTGCTGCGCGGCGGCACGTGCTGCTTTGTCTGACGTGCGAAAATGTCGGCAAACCGTAACAGCCGCCACGCCGCCGCATCTCACGATGTCAGTACTGAGTACCGACGGCAATATACGGTGCATCATGCTGTCGCGACGACACCGCGCGCGTCCATCGACACACCACTCCCGCATAATGCAACCTGCCATCAAGTTGTGTCTACTAACTCGATGTTCACAAACGCAATATTGCACTAAAACGCACATCCAAGTTGTCGCCCGACAGGAGCTCTTTTATCGTTTGAAGGATAATAGGTAGTATTAGTACCTGGTGGCTTCATGAAACACTTCTGAAATCTCACTAAGTACTCGCCCTCGTTAAATTATGTTCGTTTATTCCTGCAGGTACTCGACCTTGCTGGAGATGCATCACCCGGGCCAGACATCATCAGCGCGAGCCGGCCCATCTCTGGCAAGCAAGTTGAGACCAATGTAGCCGACGGGGTGAACTCCCCGGCGCCCCAGCAAGCACATGCTGCCCACGACTCGGACGCCAGCCAGACGGGAATGGCGGCCGACTTGGCAGATGGAATGGCCGCCGGTAACAGCAGCCGACGGCTGTCGATAATCTCTGACGACGGCGACGACGGCAGTTTCCGTCGTCGCAGGAAGTCGGAGGGCGGCAGCAAGCTGGCGGCGAAGGCGAAGAAGCTCGGGAAGAAGGCCGCCACGCAGAAGGCGGCGATGGATCGCCTCGTCCACGCTGCAGCCTCGCCCAGGGGGAACCTCTCTCCCATGGGGCAGCGCCTGACCAGCGACTCGGGCTTGCCCATCGCTCAGGTGAAGCACAAGTCGGCCCTGAGGCGCATCGCCAAAGTGGTTGGCAACGCGAACCGCATGAGCAGACGAGTGGGCGGCGGCGAGTCTCCTATCACCAGCGACGGCGGCCATCGGGTGAGCCTGACGTTCAAGGACCAGACCATCCGCGAGGCGATGTACCGCAATGCAGGCGCCGCTGCCAAGACGCCGGATTGGGCCATGAAGGTTGTGGACGCTGTGTATAAAAAATCGATGGTCATGGTGAGTGGCGGGTGGAAGCTGCGGATCTGTTCTTGTTATTGCTGGCCCCTCGCTCATGGCCCTTCTCACCCGCCATTCCATTGCTCCCCCTACAGGGTGCCAAAGGCGACGCGGAGGTGATCGAGGCCAGCAGCATCCCGGAGCTGACCATGGCGCACTTCACCAGCCAGTACGGCGACAAGAAGATTGTGCAGGAGTACTTGGCGGCCATGATCGCCACGCTGAGACAGTACGCCAAGTCCAGCACGCAGCTCGCCATCTTTCAAAGCTTCCTCACAGAGGTGCGAGTCTGCTCATGTTGCTCATGCGGCAATGCGCCACCTCAGTATACATACATATATAAAAATATATATATATATATATTAGAAACATATGTATATATGTATTATATATATGTATATAGATATACATGTATGTATATATATACTCATATGTTCATGTATATATATATGTATGTATATGTAGATATATTGATATATGCCTCAGCAACCATGCATCCCCCTCCCTGCCGCGGCATCTTTTCTGACTACAGCGCTGCCCTCAGTTTTAGGACTCCTCAACTTGGCCGCTCTGCTGCCACTGCTCCCCCCTCCCCCCCCCCCCCCCCCCCCCGCAGGAGTGGAACAAAATGGTGCTGTTCGTCTTCCTCAGCGCGCTGAACAAGTGCATCACGCCCGCGGCTGTCAATGTGCCATGCATCGAGTACCCCGCCGATGCCAAAGGCCACAATCGGGGCCAGCGCTACCTGTGCCTCCGGAAGGTGGGTCATACCACTACTACTCCCGCCCCCCCCCCCCCCCCCCCCCCCCCCCCACCCCTCGACCGTCGCATGCCCTTGTTCGGTTCACTCCCAGTCACAGTTTGCAAAGTGAGATCACCGGGCATATTCGCCGATGCGCTCTATTAAGCGCACATGCCACTGCCGGCCTCCTCCAACGTGCGTTCGGTCCCCGCGCCGAGGCTCCCATGTTAGCCGTGTTGAGAGGCGCCCGCTGCCTCCACACAAAGCGCAGTCTTGACCCTGACCGCCGCCGGACAGGCGATGGTTGTGGGCCACTCGCTGCTTGGCGCTCGCAACGAGGCCTGCACGAGCAAGTTCACGGAGCTCGTGGAGCGCATGGCAGTGCCGGTGACCGAGGAGGACAAGGCCAGCTTCTGGACGCCGGTGCCCGGCGAGACCATTGAGACGGTGGAGGCCAAGGCCGGCCCGCTGCGCAAGGTGCCGCTGCACGAGTTCCTGCACCTGCTATGCCAGGAGGCGCACCGGCTGGAGCAGTGGATGCATGATGGGCTGCGCGGGCTCTTCAAGGAATACGACGCGACGTTCGACGGCCACCTCTCCAGGCATGACGGCCACTGCCTCTTGGATGCGCAGCCCGTGCTGCTGCCACGGTGCTACCCCCCCCCCCCCCCCCCCTCTCCCCGTCCTTCCTGAGGCCTTTTTTCTGTGCGGCAACCCACAGGAAGCAGATGAGGAACATGCTGGAGGGCTGCTGGAACAATATGCCGCCCCAGCCCAATGCCGAGGACGGTGCCGTCGAAAAGGCGCTCGGGCAGCTTTGGGATGCCTCCCATCGCCACGAGAACCTGCAGGTACACGCGCTCACCCTCAAAGCTGCGGCACCCCGTGGCATGCAGGCCTGCTGCGTGCCAAGTGCATGGCCTTTCCGCGTGCCCAATGCCCAACCACAGTGCGCACTTGGACATCATCTCACAGAAGCTGCACTCTCGCATCGCGGAGGGGTGTGAGGAGTCAATCCGGCATGGCATGCTGTGGCATGTGCTGTACCTATGGTTGATGTGTCGCCCCCCCCCCCCCTCCTCCCCCCCCCCCCTCCGCCGCAGGAAGATGCTCGTGATGAGAGCTGCGGATTGAATGTCAGCTTCCCGGCGTTTGAGCTCGGCGCCATGTGAGCCGCACCCACGCTCTGCGCGCTGCCATCGTCCCCGCATACACTCTGCGGCCCTGCGCTCGCCATCACGCCAGCTGCCTGGGCGGTGTGCATGAGCGCAGCACTGACTGCCCCTCCCCCCGGATTTCTCAGGCGGTGCAGCATCATCCGGCAGTACATGCGTTACAAGAGCCCGGCAAGACAGGATGAGCTGGCGCATGACGTCAAGGAGGAGCATCAGAAGCGGCTGTACATGATGGTGCAGCGCAACTGGGACGTGAGTGCCAGGCCAGCCCAGACGCAGCAGCGCCAGCAGCCACCCCTCCCCGCGCCCCCTACCCTTTCTCCCTTGTGCAAGACATGGTCGCACATCTGGCAGCTTCCTGATGTTGCGCGTGGTCCGCAGCAGCTGACACCAGCGCCGCATGCCCTGCTGCAGCATTTCGCGCACTGCTGGAATCATGTCCGGTCGCTGGACGGCGGGGCGGGTGTGCACCTGGTGGGGCAGGCCACCCGCATGGAGGGCGAGGTGGAGGGCAACCGAAAGTCGCAGCAGTACCTGCAGATTCTGAAGGGGCTGTTTGAGCACCGCCTGGAGCACATCGCCAAGCTGTGCAAGGCTGGCGGGGACGGCCAGGACGAGGCCAAGCTGGAGGACCTCATGTTTGAGGCGCAGCAGGGCATCAAGGTGGCGTACGGCTACCATGCGCTGCTGGAGGACGACAACGAGTACTTTGAGCACATGTTGGCGTCCACCGCCACACTTGCTCAGCGGTACGGTGCCCCATAACAGCCTCAAGCTGCCTGCCCGCAATGCCTCAGGCCTGTCCAAACCGACAGTACGCGCCATCATGATGAATGGCGGTGAGCGACTCATTTTCCTCTGGCACCGGTTACTGTACCGTTTGATGGGGTTCCCGGGTCCCACATAAATGAATTGCTCCGCGCCACACAAGTAAGGAGATGCATGTGGTTTCCGTGGTGTATTCTGATATACGTCAAGACAGTATAGTTTTCCTGTCTTGTTGTGCCCGGGGGGGAGAGGGGGAGGGGAGGCAAAAACGATATTCCGCCGCGTACCCAAAGTATACCGTGAACCCAAAGCGCGGTGATGGGTTCTGTGCTAACGATACCGCAGCGTGCGTATCGGGCAGGTAGGCGCCCATTTCAAATCCACGTCCGTGATAGATTTGTGTAGGATTCGTGTATGTTACAGAAATACAAAATCGATATGCTGACTTATAGAATTCTAGGCAGTGACACGTCGGTTCAAATACGCCGCTTACAACATCGTCCACCGCCCTTTCAATCTTCCAGGTTTAGCCCTTCCCGTTTTGCGTAGGGACAGTTCGTATTGATTTCGGGTCCTTGGGACTGGCAGCATGGAAACAACGGGCCTAAATGTCGATTACGTACGCTGTGACCTGCCTCTGGCCTTGACACTTTGTTACTTTTGGTACCCAGGTCCCGAGCATCGCGCCTATGGTTGACGCGGTCAAGGATGTTCTTGAGCTACAAGGTGACGGTGCAGCAGCACGCCGCGCGGTTGATGCAAATGGAGATGGGCTCGAGGCTGTTGAGCAAGCTGCGGAGGAGGCAGCGCTCTGCACAGAAGAGGGGTCCTTCAGTGACGTATGCTGAGGAGGAGAGAGACCGCAGCCAAAGCCGCGATGCGGTGTATTCCAGCTCGAAGGTCCTGCAGAAAACGCACTCAAAGGGCACTGAGGGGCTCGTGGCCGCAACGCAGAGGCTTGAGCGCAGCAGGGATGGGGTCGGCAGTGCGGGTGAGGGGGGCGAGACAATGCCCATGGAGGAGCTGCTAGCCTCGGCATCCCCGCGCAGATGATGACGTGGCACAAGCCGAGAATATCGGAAATATTTTCTCACCCACCGGATGCTACGCGCAGTCCCAGCTCCCGCACGGCGCGGTCGCCGCTTCCATTGGCTCTCAAGCACAGCTGGGCACAGTGTATTCAGCGCCGTAATTGTAAGACAGCATGTATACGAATTGTCAGAGACTCCAACAGTCCGATGTTGTTTCGGTCCATTTAAAGCCCGCATTCATGTTTGTTCACCAACCATACCTCTTTGTCGTGCAGCCCATGCTGCAGCAGGAAAATATAGGGCGCCGGATGTTTTTTGTGGTGACGACTATTTTTGCTGTTGATACAGCTTCTCATTGCACAGTCATCAACACACGTTACTGCGACGTCACACCAGCAAACTGCGTGATAGTACCGGTTTTTATTCCTCCTTTCAAAAAGCGAAAGACATGTCAACCTAATTTGACACGACAAGTCGTTACCAAAAACAATGCAGGTCCGACTACCTATATTGGAGAGAGTTTTTTGAAACTCATTGCTGGATGATACACACCAGTGGCCGAACTAGTCCATGTAGGCCTCCAGCGAACGCTGCCCACCACGCCTGCCATGTAGCTCCGCTTGGGTAGAATGGGGTTATTGGTAGGGCTTAATGCAGGAGTACGAATCTGTCGTATGTCTTGAACACCACCGCCACGTTCGCGCGTATGTGTTGCGCCCATTATTGCAGGTTCCAACCTTGGCAAAGACAGTGTTGTCGCTCCTTGTGCCTTTACAAGCGCCAGGACTTAAGCAGGAGGAGAAAATCGTTGGCAGCCACCGGGTGGGGCGTTGCAAGGACGTGGCACAAGTCACCAAATCTCCGAGTCTAAGTGTTTGATTTTCAGTTTTTGAACTGCTCATAGGGCGTAAAGGACAGTTTAGATGGCCCAACGGGTTGAAGCACGGAGTGCCATGCTGACCATGCGTAATTTGAAAATTAATATGTGTTGTAACTTTATTCCTAGGCGAACAAGACCAGCTGTCTTACGGCCGGGCTGCATGAACCCGCATAGGGTCGGCTCATCTGAAGGCCATTCATGCATGTAATAGTGCGGACATGTACAGGGTTTGGGACGAGGGCAACTTGGAATTGAGGTACAACGTGCTATCTTGTTGCTCTGCCCTCCACCGCCAAAGCCGCGAGTTGTTCTTAGGGCCCGCCATTGCATGCACATGGCGGCTTACTATATACACGGGATGTCGGCCAAAGTCTCCTTCATGTCCACCTCCTTCCCCTACCGTCCGACGAGGCAATTTGGGCAAATATTCCATCTTTACCGCTAGAACCCCTATTTGAGTGCTCTATCACGGAGGGTGAAGCCCTTGGACAAAATAGAGAAAATACCACTGAGAGTTGGCCGTCTAGGCGAGAATGCACCTTCAGAGCGAGGTCATTCCCGACCATCTTGTGACAATTACGAAGTGTTTATTAGGATACAGTACTCGTACCTGTACGATGCGTACCTGAGGCTGCGACGAGTACCTTTATATATACGACATCACGCCGCCGTGTGGCAATCGTTGTGCTTTTGAGAATGTCGCTTCGATTGCTACACTGGTTTCGGAGCATGAGTTTCGATCCAGGGACCTAGAATTCACCGTTTCGATCCCGCCCATTGAAGCCGGGAATTGATGTCTCGGGGGGGGGGGGGGGGGGGGGGTATAGAGAATTGTAGCGTGACAATTACGAAGTCTATATACTACGGTCCTAGTACTCGCACGAGTACGATTCGAACTCGAGATTATACGACGACTATCTTTATATGTAGATATCATGCCGCCTTGTGGCAAACGTTTGTGCCTTTGAGAGTGTCGCCACGATTGTTACAATCTAGTGGCCCAATTGGGAGCGTAAAGTGTGTAATGTTATTTCGGCACCATGCCCCTACTTCCACACATGCCAACATGCTCGACAGTAGCCTCCGCCCCTCGCCGGGCCCCTATTGCGCTTTGCATTTAACTTGAAACACGTCGAGCACTTTATATTTGGCCGTATATAAGGGGCGATACTTTCCATTGTTCCCGCAGTAGTCGCTACCTAATCCTTACTCATCTATTTCTCTCTATGCGAACTCGCGCAGAAAGGCGCTATCGTCCTTCATTGCGCGGTACTACCTTTCAATCACTTGTTACTTCTTGTCGTGTGTGCGCAAAAGGAAGCAGCATTTTTCAGCACCTCACCTAGCTAATGCTCCGGCAACGCCGCGCGGAGGCTGTTCTCATGCGAGTCCCGCTACTTGCTCATGTTGCTTCCTCGGTTTTGAACGCGCCGAATCGTTGCTGCACTCCCCCCAAGTATCAGTACGACTCCCAGGCCCTCATGGCCGAGGTCGTCAGCAACTCCATGTTGTTCGCCCGGGGAGCACATAGAAGCCAAAAATCTAGAGGATGCCTAGGGCTTTGTAATGAACTGGGCGCGGAAGACGGAGATGCCGCAAAGTCGGAGACATCAGATATGAGGGGCGGCCCAAGGATGCGACGGAAGGAGGCGGGGATGGAAACAGAAGAGGAAGGCCGGTAGCCGGAGCTGTAATACACATATGTGTCCCTACTATGGTTAGAGATGGCAGGCCCTAAGAGCACCTCAGTCTGGGCGGTGGAGAGCAGCAGACTAGCATATTGTAATCAATTTCAATTTCAATTTCAATTTCAATTTCGATTTCGATTTCAATTTCAATTTCAATTTCAATTTCAATTTCAATTTCAATTTCAATTTCGCCCGGGGGCGGCTTCGTGGCGTGTCATACCGAGTAAGTAACTTACACGTCAACTCGTACTATAGATCACCACCCTAGATCCTTCAAGGGTAACACGAGCAATGCTGTGCCAGGCGGCGCGGCAACGACGACTTACGACTCGTGCTGCTCCCCCCCCCCCCGCCCGTTGCGGAGCACCGCCCCCGCGTGCAAGCCTTCTTCGACACTTCACCGACACCGTCTAGTCCGCCCCCCCGGCGGGTCCTTGTTTCCTTGGCCGAGACTATATTTTGGGCTGTCACCCCTGCCGAGCACTCCCCCTCGTGGACTGCCGTTGCAATGTCGGAATGGCTTTCTGTGGCCGCTCGTCTCGTCGGTGCCGCCCTCTCCTCTGACACCTCATGGAGCTCGCACAGCCTTCGCAAGGGTGCGGCCTCTGCCGCCAACGCCATCGGTGTCCCGCTGGCCCACAACCGCCAAATGGGCGAAAAAACTTCATGCTTCTCCCCCGCTTCTTACGGTGCTAAGAGAGTAGTACTTTAATCCCGTCTTAGAAACCCTGCGGACAAGGGGCGGCGGAGTGAGGTTTGTTCGGAATACCCGCCGCCACCATGGCCTACTCCTCACCTCCACCCCCTTTAGCCGTCGGCATCGCGCCACCGCACCCTCACTCTACACCTTCGCCTAGCGGTCACACCCCAAGACGTGCTGAGCCCGGAGAACCCGGTGTGCCAGACCGCAGACCCCCCCCCCCCCCCCCCGCCCCGCCCCACATGCTCTCAAACATATCGCCTGCTCTTTCGCGATTTACATAATTTTCGTTGCAGCGCCCGGCGACGACCACCCGCCTCTCAGCTGTGATCCATTGCACGTCGTCCGCGCCGCCGCACCCTTCCTTTACACCATCTAGACCGTCTAGCGAGATCCAAGCCCCAAGACGTGCAAACCCCGGAGAACCCGGTGTGCCTGACCGCCGACCCACGTGCGCGCGCCCATGTGCTCTCAGATAGATCGCATGCTTTTCGCGATTTGTGTATTTTTCGACGGAGCGCCGGACGACCGCCCGCCTCCCACTACTACTCCCGGCTACGATCCACTGCGCGCCGTCAACGCCGCGCCGCCGGACCCGATGCCTCGAGCCAGCCCCCGCTCCGCCAAGAACACTGCATCGCAGCGCCATCGGACCTCGAGACCAATATGCCTAACCCACTTTTGTCGCAGCGACCCGGCGCCGGCACGGATGCCTGCAATGCGCCGCCTCTAGCGCGCAATGCCAGTCTGACGCGCGGGCTGCCCACCTCTGGCCTGCGCCGCCACACCCCATCACCATAGCGCGCCCTCACTAATCACTACTCGGGCCCAGAGACCGAGACCGCGACCGCGATTATCGACCGTTCAGCCGTTGTCCCCGCCCCACAGGGCGGGGGCGGTGGCCCGGTTGACACCCCCCCAGAGCTCGAGTTAGACGGCCGCGGCAGCCCATAGACCGGCCGCGGTCACACAACGCTACTGGCAAGACTACGGGCGGTCGTGCACAGCCATGAGCCTGGCCAACATGTCGAGACTAGGGCCATGCTTAACCACCGGCGGGTCGGAGCGGGGCGGGGCGCTTCCACAGGGGCACGCCGAAAGCGACGGGGCGGCGGCCAACACAGCGGTGCAATAGCTGGCCGTCGAGGGGTGCCGCTCGCGGCGGCAGCCCAAATCATCGGCGAATCGACTCAAGACGCACACTACACTAGCACCCATCTCTCCTCGGCGGGTGCCAACATCGCGCGATGAGTTAGCCCATACACGCAGCGACCCCGACCGCCCCCGAGCCCGGCACTTGCGGCACTGCCGGCAGGACGCCTCCGCTGCCTCAGCCGGAGCGTTGTAGCTCTGCTGGTGCGGAAGGGACGGCATGGGAATGGGTTCCCGTGGGGGCATATTAGATGCACCCCGCCGGAATAGCATGCGGCGGCTATCATTAGGAGGGAGACTGGAGGATTTGTATGGGGCCCTTAAAAGCACAAGGAATGCCCGCCGCCAGAGAGGAATAGGGCAAGGGTAGGGTCGGGGAGGGGGATTGCAAAACTCAACAAGGAAAATGAAAAGGAGGCGGGATACGCCCGTTAGATTGGGAACGTGTCCTTTATTCAGAGGGCCACACGCTATGTGCAATGCCAACATGCAGCATCCTATGCGGGTTCGTGTGGTCGGGCCGTAAGACATCGGGCCTGTCTAGCATCAGAAACTACGCGGGAACATAATTGTGAGAAATTTCAAATTTCACATGGGCGGGTGGGCATCGACCCTAACGTCCCCCCTTTCCATGGCACGTGGTTCTTCTTCAGCCGGTCGGCCACATCTTGCCCCACCGCCACTTCCAAGTTCAACAAGACTCCACAGCAGTGCCCCCCCCCCCCCCCCCCCCCGCCGGCGCATCCTACATGACCTGGCGCTCCATGCGCTCCGTCATTCTGTCGCTCTCTTGGTTCGCCCCCCCTGGCAAAAACAGACTCAACTTAAAATGTTCTAAACTAGTTTATGGGGTTTCCTCCTTTCCTAACCGCTTTCTAGCTGAATGTGCTACTGGAGCGGTAAACGTTACTAGTTCACCCGCCGGTGTATGTGCCCCTTCGTGTGCAACACGAGCAGATAGAAAGTAGCCGTAACAGCTGAGCCTTCCATCTTCCAGTTTCGCTTGTTCCACACATCACCCTCCCTGACTCCGTTTTCCGTACACGCTTCCCATTACTTAACCTCTATGCCAATTTCGGCTCTGTGTATTATTTTTTGTAATATTTTTGGCAAAACAAACTCAACTTTGAAACCTGTACGGTACCAGTAGTGTCGGGTCCGTACTTGGCCGAGGCAGCTTCAACGCAACTTCTTCCGCCCGCCGGTATGACCACTTCCTCAACGATGCTCATGGGTCGGACAGCTACGTCGCGGAGATGCGCGAGGCGTGGACGCCGGGGGCCGCCTCCAAGCGGCTACTGCTGACCATCTCGGCAACGCAGATGCGCGCGTGATGGAGCGGGAAGTGGAGGCTGCGTCGGGCTCGCAAAAGGAGCTGGCGGCATTTCTAGACCAGACCAACAACTCTCGGCTTCGAAATGAGGTGTGCGCTCTCCCTGTCACATGTAGGGAACGGATCTTGTTCAACCAGCTCGACGCGGCGTCAGGCATGTGGACATACAGTGGCCATCCCCACCGCGCGGACGGTCATGATATGCATGACACCGCATGAGCTGCGGGAGGCCGCTGCCGAGTACTTCTTTCTGCCTAGCCAGTGCTTGGCCCCGGTGGTTGGGAGCCAGGTCATTCTGCCCTCGATGGAGCACAACCCCGTCACTGTTGACCTATACGGCGACGCGCTCATGAAAATCCCGGCGCCTGGAGACGCTCACTGGCATGTTCAGCACGATCTATCGCAGATGCCTTCCGTGATCACTGTGTTCACGACCTAGGTATCGCTACACGGCGGGAGTTGGATGACTTGTTCCAGCAGGCAGTGCCTCTAGGCAACACCGTACCTAGGGATGAACTCAAGGACCTAGTGCCGGACCCAGAGGTCTCCCTTCCGGCGTTCAACGTCGTGACCAGGAGCTATGATCCCCGGAGCTTGAAGTCCACGCTGCTTGAGTTCAAGACTATGCGGTACGGGGTCAAGTACACTGCAGTGCCCCGGGCCACAGCTGTGGATCGGTTTGAGCGCTCCCTGTTGGGCGACATACAACGGGGGTTGACAGCGCGGGATGCTGCGTGGTACAACACGGAGCCCGGACAGAAGGATTCTCTTCGAGACATCCTGGACATGTCGGAATACACGGGCATGGTCTTCGGCATACTGGGTGAGGTGAGCAAGGGGGTGCGCCGCACAGTGCGCGGTATCGCATGCTTGGCTGCGGATTGGGGTGCCCTCTCATCGCGGGCACTCGGTGCACCACCTGGGCTCACCAGGAGGCCTTGCTCGCAAAAGATTTCCTCGTGGTCTTGAGCTTGGTGGCCGCTCGAGAGCGCGCTCGTTGCCTCATCAGACGGCGCAGATTCGTCTGCCATCCCGTTGCTGAAGCTGCACAGCATGTCCGAGGATCACCCACACACACACGTGCACGCGTGGCCCGGACTCTGAACCGTGTGCGCATCACTCATCCATCCCGCCTCATGCGGGATGCGGGCCGCCACTAGGCGGCTTGATGTGTTGATTTTCTAGTAAGGATGGATTACTACTTTTAGCAGTAGGTGGATTTGTTACTGCCCTTTTTGTAATTCACACCAGTAGTGTAGCGACTACATCTCTTCCGCCTGGCGGCTCCGCATTACGCCACGTACCCGGGTAGCAATCCGGTCGGTGGTAAAGGGATAAAACGATCAACATTGGACAAAGTACTGTTAGCTGATCTCCGCTCAGGCGCCTCGGCGGCCGGCGGCGCGGGTGGCTGGTCCGCCGCATTTTCTATGTTCTGTTCATCCACTGCCGCATTGGCCTCCACCGTCTGGCGAGTACAGCAGCGCTACCCTACTTCGCCAGTCCCGGTCCCGCCCCTCTCGACCTGAATACATTCAGCGACAGCATGGCATCGTTCAGCCTCACTTCCGCCGCCCGTCCCACCTGCGGCCCGGTGCGCGCCGCCGCGGGCCCGCTGCGCCTGCGCGCCGCCGCGCCGGCGCCCTCCCCCTGCGCCCGCCTGGCCGTCGCCCCCGCCAGCCGCGGCGCGGCGCTCGTGGCGCGCGCCGCTGAGGGCGAGGACGCGCCCGCGCCCGCGGGCCCCGTGGCTTACAAGCCCACCAAGTACGCGGACGTGAAGGACCTGTCGCTCGAGGAGATCGACGCGGAGGTGGAGAAGTGCAAGATGGAGCTGTTCTACCTGCGCACCCGCATGGTTACCCGCCAGGTGACACCCCGTTTAGTGCCCCCCGCGAGCCACAGCTCCGCCTAGATGTGAGCGTGGTGCTACCAGATACTAAGCCACAGCCAGCCGAGGACCGCAGTTGGCACGCTGCCGGTTTGCCATACCCCTGCCTGGAAGTGCTGCTGTTGGCGGTAATACCCTGACCTCTGGCTCACACCTCCTGCTCCCTCCTTCCTGTCTCCCTGCAGGAGGTGAAGACCAGCAACATCCGGGTGCTCCGGAAGAAGGTGCGCGCTCCTTTCGCATGGACCTGCCTGGCGGCAGGCTGCATGGAACGAAATCACGGCGAGATATGATCCAGCGGGAGGGGGGTTGGGCAGGGAGGGAGCGGCGGGTTGGGACATGAGGAATGGATAGCTCCTGGGAGAAAGCTGTCGGGTTGCTCACCCCCCAGCGCCTGCCATCCACCAGGTGGCGCAGCTTTTGACGGCCAAGAGGCAGAACTTTGCGGACATGAACAAGCGCGAGTTCCGGTCGATGGAGAGGTGCCCTCACTCCTGATGCATACACCCATCACCCCCTCCCGCTCATTCCTGTGGATGGCGCTACCCCCTCTGGCCCGGACCTGACTGGCATCTTCTCCCCATTGCCGCCCATCTCGTGCGCGCTGTGACCTGCAGGATGGCGCTGCTCAAGGCTGGGGAGCTGGTCCAGTAGGTTGCTACGCTAAGCAGCTGCGACCGCGAGGCAATGTAACCACACCATACCCACATTCAGCCCCTCCGCCGCGGAAAGGCTCGCTGCAGCGTGCGCATGTGGCATGGTATGGTATGGTATGGTATGGTATGGTATGGTATGGTATGGTATGGTATGGTATGGCATGGTATGGTCATGCTGTGGGGGGCGGATTAGTAGTCACTCGGATCATGCCAGGTATGTGATTTGCACAGTCTGAATGAAGTCCCCCCCCCCCCCCCCCCCCCCCCCCCCCCCCGCCCTCGTTAGCTTGGGTGCTTGCACACGAGTGGTCGGGGAGCACACTCGCCTCTACCCAAGTATCGGTGTGTGTGTGTGTGTGTGTGTGTGTGTGTGTGTGTGTGTGTGTGTGTGTGCTTGCGCGGGGGGGGGGGGGGGGGGGGATAGAGGTTATAGGCAGAGGCAGAGGCAGAGGCATTGTAAACCCGTGCCCATGCCCCATGTGCCAGTGCCAAGTGTCCCTACTATGCCAAAGGTCTCCTCCCTCTCCCTGTACCTTCCCGTGCATATGCAACCGCTGGCTGACCAAGCTGAGATGATGTTTAAGTGGCAGTGCTGCTCTGGATATCGAGTACCAGGCGAGGACTCGGCATGGCTGCCTAGTCGCCTGGCTCAGCTCTCCCAGCTCGAATTGGGTATACCATGTCTGTACTGTGCGGCTTGCGCCACACTGAGGTCTGTGACAGATGGGATGTTTGGCCATTTGGACATAGGGGAAGCCGATACCAATAAATGCCTGCCACTAGTGACGACTGTCACACCAATTTTCTACACGTCATGTCTGATGACGGCTCTTCACTGAGACAACGCTGAAGCAGGGAGCTACAGCAGGGGGGTCATGCACCACTCGATTGGAAGCTCACGCCACCATTGTATATGAGCACTGCGATGCCGGTTGCATGCACCACACTCACCAAAGTTTGCTTTACAATGCACCGCGCACCGCACCATGAAAGGAGCATGTGCGGCAATACTTGTGTATGGGCTGGTCTGAGCAGTACGCCAGTGCTGGCAACATTGGCGGGCGCAGCTGGTCATTTCAATTGCAATACGAATATGCTCAGGCATGCAAGACAACAAACTCTCATTGTTGTACTGATGCAGAAGTATCAAATAGCACAGCAGCTTTGCAAGCATCCGAGACAGCGCGTGGCTCATTCAGTAGCGATTGAGCTTGCTTATGATATGTATGTTCATTATTTGGCATTCAAATCATAGTCGCATGAGTACTAGTACCCATGCATATTTGTAATCAGCATCCTAACACCCGGACCGAGTAAACCCTGCCATTGGTGCGGAAACACCAAGATCAACAGCAGAGCGGACTAATATAATGAAAGGACGAATACTGTTGTATTTCATGAATGAGACATGACTATGTACTTGCATATATCACACATTAGGCATACTGCGGGTATGTCGCTCCGTCTAAGTATACGGCCATACACCATCGATTCCACCGCCCATAACTAATAACAATAATGATACCCGGAGATACTACCAGTAGCTTTTATTGGATATGTATTTGCCTTGAGTGCATATGCTTATTGGGGGAGCTACAGGTGCAGACGAACAGCTACATGTGCAGCTATTGCAATTCCAGTTGTTGTTGGAGACTTTATAGTGGCGCGGTTATGGGGTGGTGTTACAGCATACGATGAATGCTCTGTACTGCGCTGTAACTGTACCTGTATCTGTATCTCCTGCTGGAGATACATACTGGATGATGCTAATATATGAGTAAAGAAGAAGGGAAAGAACGAGCACTCGCATGATATATTCAGACTAGCACGTAGGCGGCAAAAAAATCCAAATAGCGGTGCCTGGCCGTGTTTTGCCACCCTTCTAGCGTTCTTCTATTTTTCTGCTATTATTTCATTCTCTTAGGATCATTGCTGAAGTTTCATCGTTACAACCTGTTTAGAGATGACGTAATCTTTCATGTCTAATACACTTGACGACTACAGGGCGGCGGTTGTAATCCTTACCCGTGTGTATACGCGCCTTTTGTGCGTCAAGATATACCTAATAAGGATTACCTTACGCGTAGAATGATGCGAAATTGTTGCCAGTATGATCGTCATATTAACGTCATGTTATCGTCGTGCATATCGATGTGCGTTAATGCATCGCCATCTAATTTCAGACAATGCAGGTAGACATTTCTTTAACGAATGGGCAATGCAAACTCAAACAATGTACATAGTACTTTCCAAAATCAATTCGCAATACGACTGAGATGTATATGTCAGTTTTCTTTCAACATAATCCAAACTATTAACAGCGCATTTTATATTTTTAACATTTCCATTGTAATCTATTTCTTATTGCCCAGCTTCCATCCTATAATAGACTGGTAAGTATTTTAGTTTAAGCGCCTACAACCATGAGCGTCGGCACGCGCTCGTGACATCACTCGACACGTGCTACACAGACATGCATGCTGTTAGATAGGGCATAGAAATACCCTAGATATCCCTAGTTATACATCGCATAAATCTCATGTAACGTGAGATTGTTTCATGTTTGAGGAAAATATTAAATAAGAAGAATATCAAATTAAAATATTTAATAAGAATTAAATTAAAATATTTAGTAAGAACTTCAATCTCAAGCACCGCTTGAAAATGCGTTTTCCATTACCCTGCGCCGCCGCAGTCATTGCAGCTCTGCATGCAAGAGGGGTATGAGTGGCACATTGCATGGTCGAGTAGAAGGGTGAAGCTGCGTATGATAGTGAATATAAACTGCTTACTTTTACGCTATGGCGAGCAGCCTACGCGAATATTTTTACCTGGGTTCCGGGGTGCCTTTATTTTGTGACCTGTAGTATTATCGTGAAGACAACTGAGATGACCGCGACAGACGAGAATCAGTAAAGAAATAAACCCGCAAGAAATCGGATGTAATCACGGAATATTGAGATCAACCGACTACAGATATGCAGCAGCGGGGCTCGGCGAGCCGCCGAAGGGGGCGCAGTACCAGGTCATCCGTCGTCCGCGATTGGCGGTCTGCGGCCAGCAGATCTCTGAGCCAACACTGTGACGCCTACGCTGTGACGCCCATCTCCGTCGCCTCTAATAGGGCCACCAACCGCCCAGGAAGCGTGTTCAGCGGGAGCGTCCACTCAGGTGCGGCTGCGGTGCCGGCGGTGTGTCCCTGATCCCTGGCCAGCCGAGCGCCAAAGTCAGCGGAGCGGTCGTGACCCGTCCCGCTGCTGTGTGAGAGGTTGCTCGCGGGCGCGAGAGCAGACCGGACGACGGGGCGCGCCGGGGCGGGGGCGGGGGGCGCTGACCAGGCTGCCGGCGACCCCGTCGCCTGCCCCGGATCCGTGTGGCAATACCCCATGGCGCTGACCACCCATCGACCGTTTTGCAGGACGGGGCAGTGCAGCCGCGGGGAGGGGCAGGGGCAGGCGCGATGCCGGTGGCGGGCGCCAGCGTGCGCGACCGCACGGCGGAGTTCAGCCAGCTGGTGGAGCGGCTGAAGAAGCAGCCGGTGCGCGCGCGAGAGCCCTCCCTCCCCCCGCCCTTTCTCCCTTGCGACCTCCCCCCCTCTCTTCCGCTTAGCCATGTTCCACTCTCAGTCCGGGTCGCTCTCAGGGCGCAAGCCGACAGCTGATCCGCGCGAGGGCTGTGCTGTGCAGGGCGTGACCACCTCGGCGGATGGCGCGGGTGCCGGCAGCGGTGAGCACAGACTCCCCCCCCTCGTCGTGCTTGGTGCGACGGACCCTGCCTGAACCTGCTCGCAGGTCAGGCGTCACGGAGATAGTGCCGTGTAGCACATACGTCAAAGTGTATTTTTAGTGTACGCACAGGGGTGCGGCGGCACATCAGACGCATATTGCGGATATGCATACCGCGAAGGCGCGCTATCATGGCGCACTCTGACGCAGAGGATTCGGGGCCAGGCCCCGCGCTGCAGGGGCGCAGCAACGGCGGCACCGGGGCGGCCCAGCAGCAGAGCGAGTTTGCGCGCAAGGCGTCGGAGATTGGGCGCGCCATCCACGCGACCTCGGGCAAGCTGCAGCGGCTGGCGCAGCTGGCCAAGCGCACCTCCATGTTCGACGACCCCGCGGAGGAGATCGACCAGCTGACCAGCCGCATCAAGGGCGACATCCAGGGCCTCAACTCGGGCATCGCGGGGCTGCAGGCGCTGGCGGCCGCCTCGCGCGACGGCAACAAGCAGAGCAGCTACCACTCCACCACCGTCGTGGACAACTTGCGCGCGAGGCTGAAGGACGCCGCCAAGGAGTTCAAGGACGTGCTCACCATGCGCACCGACAGCCTCAAGGTGCATGCCGGACGCCGCGAGATGTACTCCGCCGGCAGCGGCCCGGCTGGCGGCGCCCCCAGCGGCGGCGCCCCCCGTGGTGAGACCCTCCCCCGCTCTCTTTCCACCCCATTGGCATCCAGCTGACTGCCCCCCCACAGGGCTGACAAGGGCCACCTCGCCCCGCCTCCCATCTCCCCTGCCCTGTCCTCGCAGCGCCCATGGGCCTGCCCGCGCCGGTGCTGACGCAACGCGGCGCCCCCAAGAGCGCGCACGAGCTGTTTGGCGGCGGCAAGGTGACGATCTCGGCCAGCCCGCTTGCCACCCCCTCACCTGCCTCACCCGCCTGCCCGCCTGCTCGGGGTCCTGGCGCAGGGCTGACGCGGCTGCGTGGTTGCTGTGCCCGGGTGGGGGTGGGGCTGGGCTGGGCTCGCGGCGGGCGGCAGGGGTCGCTGCAAGGCGCTGGGGGCGAGAGCGCGCCGCTGCTGTCCAAGTACGCCGCCCCGGCCGCCGCCCGCCCCGGCCTCCCGCGCCCCGCCGCGCCGCCGCTCTCGCAGCCGCCCGCTGAGATGCGGCGGCGGCGGGGGCCCGGGGCGGGCGGCGGCGCACCGGGCGCGCCTTTTGGAGCCGCCCCGGCCAGGTACAATCCTGGTTGCGGGGCCGGCACGGGCGCGCCCACCCTCTCCCATGCTTCTCCCCTCCCCTCCCCGCCGCGTCTCTCTCGGTGGCGCACCTGGCTGCTGATATACCCGCCCCGCCGAAGCGCCCGCGGCGAGTAACGTGTTTCGCGCTGCCCTTGTCGAGGATTCACTGGGGCACGCGTGCTTACGGGTATGCGGCACAATTGTCTTACAGGGGACACGGTACTGAGATACACATACGCATACGGACACCCATCCGCGTCGTGATGTGCTGCCAGGGGGGGCACGCCGTCGGACCCGGGGTCACTGCACGGTAGCCCCGTCCTCACGGTCATCGGCCGCGTCATTCTCGTCCGGCGTGTCGGTAGGTCTGTTAGGTTCGCGGCCCCGTTGATTTTGAGATGCTGCTGCGGCAGTGAGGAGTGAGCAAAGGGTGAGGCGAGGTCCAGCGCGCCCAGCCGCCGAACAAGGGGTCTTGCAAGGGGTGGCGTAGGGGGATGGCCCGGTCCCCAGGTGGTCCCCGGATGATGTATTGCGAAAACAATGCGCAGTCATGGGGCACGAGGGCGGTTTGTTGTTTACTCCCCCACACCCACCAAGCAGCTCCGCCGTCCGCATGCTGTTACGCAACCGATTGACACCTCGCACAGCATCGATCATGTGGCACCATGCCGTGCTAGCCTCGGCGCACCGTCGGGCGTATGTATACACGCTGTGGGACTTGCACCGCCCTCGTGGCCTCGTCGCGCGCTCTAGGTCCTGGGAGAAGGAGCCCAGTGGCACACAACACGCCAACGGCGTCCATGCGGCGGACGGCGGCAGTGGCATTGGCAGTCGCAACCGCTATTGTTTTTTTGCAGCCCTGGGTTCTGCGTTAATGGGGGGCGTCATTGATTCCGATTCTTCAGGACCCTCGAGCGGAACTGCCCCCCCCCCCCCCCCCCCCCCCTAAGAAGTAATTAGCAAGCGTCGCCACACTACAAATGTCAATGACCATTGCAGACATCCCGGTGCAATCCTTGTACATCTGTATTGAACCCTACATATGCACCCCACCTGATACACGGGACTAAAATGAAAACCGTTCCTGCCGTCCCAATATTCCGGCGACTCCATGCTTCATCCTGTCTCAGCGGGTTGTGTCCTGTCTATCGGTGTCGCAGCGCCCGGGCGTCGAATTAGCTGTGCGCGGGACGGCGATCCGTCCGCGCTGCGACGACGGGATGCGGCCGCCCCCATTGCGTAACAGTTTTGCATACCGCGGCGGATGGCCACGCACCGCGCTGACCCCCGCCCCTCGCCCCTGTGCCGCGGTGGTGTGCGTTGCCGTCCTCCGCAGCGGGTCGCAGCAGATGCAGCAGCAGCTGGCAGCGCCGCAGGACACCTACCTCTCCACGCGCGCCGAGGCGCTGCGCAACGTGGAGTCGACGATCGTGGAGCTGGGCGGCATCTTCCAGCAGCTGGCGCACATGGTGCAGGAGCAGGGCGAGATGGCGGTGCGCATCGACGAGAACGTGGAGGACACGCTGCAGAACGTGGACGGCGCGCAGGCGCACCTGCTCAAGTACCTCAACAGCATCTCCTCCAACCGCTGGCTCATCATGAAGATCTTCGCGGTGCTCATGATCTTCATGGTCTTCTTTGTCGTCTTTATCGTCTAAGTGGGGGCCGCCCCGGGGGCCAAGGGGGGGGCGCCTGTAACCACCCACGCTACGTACGCCCCGCCGTGTTGCGCAACGCCGTGTTTCCGCTCCCGTCGGTGGCAATGCGGAGGCGCCATTTCCGCCCTCGTGGCCTAATGCGCCCCGGAGATGCAGCAGCGCGGGGCCGCCATCGTCCTATCCCAGTAGTCCCCGAACCGTGAGTGCGGCATGAGGTTCAGCTACCCAGCGGATCGGAGCCCCTCCGCCACGGATGCCCACGATGCCCTGCGCGTTATGGTTACGTTCCGGTCGCCTTCACTGGCAATGTGGAGGCGCCGTTTTCGCCCTCATGCGCCTCTTTCAGTCTCCCAATCGGACACCGCGGCGTCTCACGTAGTCAAATGTAGCCCTCCACTTGAGTGCCCCCCCACCCTCCTACCCCCCCCCCTCCTACCCTTCCGGCTCCACTGCCCCTCACGGCCCTCTGAGGCATGCGGTGCGGTATGCCTACAGTGTTCCGTGGCCATGCTTTGCCCTGGCTTCTGTACATTGCTGTTTTTGACCCCCTTGCGAAGAAGTCCATATTTGTTTGGGCGGGAATCTATCAGCATACACCAGCACGAATTAACCTTCGCGACTCTACGGTGCAAAACAGTTGTTGATTAATATTACTGCTGCTGCTGGTGGTGGTGGTGCGGGAGGGGTAGGCGGGGAGGCGGCGTCCACTGGGGGCGCCCTAGCTGCAACCGGCCTGGCAGCGGGTGGCAGCTGCATTACTAGCGGGGGGACTGGCCAGGGCTGTATGAGGTTCATAGGCCACGAGGAATCCCTGGCCAGGGAGGATTAGGGCAAGGGTTTGGGACGGGCGGGGGGCTTACACCGGAATAAGAAAGGAACATACACAGGTGGCAGGTCCTATGCCCGAAAGCTGAGGGACTTGGCCTTCAGAGGGCTGCCCGCTGCGCGCTTTAATTAGTGGACCTTGTGCGGATTCGCGCCGCCGGGCCGTAAGACCGCTGGACTGTTTAGCGCCAAAGACTAAGCGCAGGAACAGCAAAGAAGTTGTAGCAGGAAATTTCACATTTCAAATACTGTTGCAACCTGCGCCCCCAATCTATTGCTACTCACCCGTACATATCTGAGGGCCCAAGGGGTGGGCTCCTGCCGGTGGCGTGATGGCGTTTACAGCCGTTTCATCGTCATTAGGTTGCTTGGGTTGTCTTGTGGATTGGGGCAGCGCTGCTCGCATACTTCTTCTGCTCCACAGCTCCCCCCCCACCTCCCTTGCCAACAAGATTGATTCCATGCCTGGTGTTTCGCCCTTTCACCGGATCAGCCCAGGACTGCCGGGCCACAGGGAGGGGTCGCGAGGTACACACGATCATCTGTCCCGAGAGCCTTATTAAGTTACTTTAGTTGGGGTCATCCCGGCAACACAAAGAAGCGCGATCCCAACATTATGCGAATCACCGACTACAGGAGTGGGGCTGAAATCGAAACTGTTGCACCTTTGTTCCTGCCAGTCTTACATGCAGTCACACCGTGCCGCGGGGGTGCACGCGCAGTGGGTTCCGTGCAGTGCCGTGGCCCACCTCATTGCTCAGCAGGCGACAGCGGCAGGGGAATGCTGCCCTTTTGGCAGCGACGGCGCATGAGCGACTGGGTGCTGCCATCATGCACGGCACATATTTATTATGGGCCGCGCACGTCTTGCTCCCAGCCACCCTGCCGCATTTGTGAACAGCAGTGTTCCTACACACTGCTGGATTGCAGTGCCGTGTGGATGCAAGCCCGCCTCGGGGCTCAGGGCGTAAACCGCACACCGAAACGCACGCTGGATCACGGCGGGGTGGGCCTTTCAGAGGCTGTCAACTGGACTACACGAATTTACAATTAGTTAGGGTCTTAGGGTAGCCCCCGTTCGATATCGTAGTCGGCAGCTCCCTGCCACAGCCTCACAGCAGCGGAGCTCCTCCATCCGGGCTCTGCCGCGGGCATCGCGAGGTACGTTGGCTCACGGCATCTACCTCGACCCCCCCCCCCCCCCCCCCCCCCGCCGCATATGAAAACCCGCAAAGCCCTAAAACCCTAAACACCGCCGCCTTGACTTCGCGTCGTTTATTCGGGCCAGACGTCGCTGAGCTCCTCCTCCACGAACTCGGCCGGCCGCTCGTAGGTGCTGACCCCAGAGGCGGCGTGGTGGTAGAAAGTGACCTCGTAGTCGGGGTTGTCGGGGTGCGGCGCGGCGTGCCGAGTCCAGCCGCCGTTGCTGGGCGCCGCGGCGGACGCGCCGGCGGGCTTGGCCTTGAAGAAGCCGGCGGTGCCGGCCTGCAGCGGCCGACCGGAGCACATAAACGCCCACGCTTTGTCGGTGCCCTCCTCCACCAGCTCCACCGACTCCAGCATCGCCTTGCCCGACCGCGCCAGCGCCACGCGCACCTCCGACACCTCGCCCAGCGGCCCCGCGGCGCTCGTGAACCTGCGGGAGGCGCGGCGCAGTTAACCCATCACGTTCGCACTTGAGACATCGTTGTTGCGGGTGCGGTCGGGATTCGCCACGACCCCCCCCCCCCCCCCCCCCCCGGCCGCCCCGGTGCCGTATCCCTTCATGTAAAGTCTCAACAGCAGGGTGGCTTGTGTACATTGAAATGACTAGGGCGCCGCGCCCGCCTGATTCGCACCTTAATATATATGAGGACGGTATTTTCATAGGACAACCCGTGTCGGAACAGTATGTATGCACAATCAATATTAAACGCATACATGATTCATAATAAGATTTCACATTCATTATGCCGACATAAATTATCGAGTCGCCCACGACGAGGACTCGCTCGAAGGCACATACAGCCGAGAGCGTCATGAACCGAGGGCGAGCTCAGGCGTCAACCGTATGGCCGTATGCCCACGAGCGGTATTTCTTAACTAGCGAATTCCGCTCCTGGAGCTGTTGTCGGCAACCTTCACCAGTGTGAACAACCGGATAGAGGCCCAGTCCCACTCACCGGTGCGTCGCCTCGTTGCCCGTCTCGAATGGCCCCGGAAAGGTGCCGGCATCACACTCGGCGACGTCGCTGCCGTAGAAGGTGAACGACAGCGCCGAGCGTGTCCCGGGATGGCCGGCTGTCACCTTGAGCAAGTAGGTCATTTCGGAGTCGGGGCCAGCCGCCGCTGCGCCGCCGTCGGGCTGCGTGAGGGAAGGGGGCCGGCCATAGCGGTACTCAGATCATCAGGCGCTCGAGTCCAAGATAAAGGCAAAACGTGCACAGTTCGACAGTCGCAATAAGACGACGCAAGACGACGCCGTGAGTCCCCATCCATCCTCGTACCTGCAGTGACACGCCGTCTGGCGTCACTTCGCCAGGTGCTTCGAAAACCCACTGCTTCCGAGTGGCCAGGTTCCGGACCACCACTCGCTGAGCCTGCCAGGTCTTGCGGCCGCCAGCGCCGTCGGTCCACAGAAAGAGCCCGAGCAGGTTGCCCATGTCGTGCGCGCTGGGGGCGGCGCACTCGTCGGTGGCGCCTGGCTGCAGGCGGCCATTCCTATCGTCTCCCTCGAGCGGCGGGTAGGGCAGGCTGCCCTGCTCGAATTTTAGCTCCCCGTACAGAGAGCTGTCTGTGCCCGCGTCCGCCCCCTCGGCCGTGACCAGCGTCAGCTTGTAGCCCGGGAAAGCGGAGGCTGCGACCGCGGCAGCAGCCGCAGCCACTGGCCCGTCCTTGCGCTCGCTCGCTTGACCGGCGGTAGCGGCCGCCCCGTGCAGCGGCTCCTCCGATAGCAGCCTCAGCCCCTGATCCGTCGGTCCATCGCGCTGCCAGATTTTCTCCAGCCCCGCCTTCTTGTTGAACCAGGCCTGTGGCGAGATTATGTGGCGGGCCTCTCGTGTGAGTCAATCCGCTGGGCGAGCCGGATTACACACTCACATGCATTCCGGCTGTTCTGTCATGTCTCAGCGATCCCAGGATTATGTTCTTCTCGGGTTGCAGGGGCGTAGCTCAGCAAAGGCGGCCGGGGGGGGGGGGGGGGGGGGGAGGTCCCACCTTGCACTCGAACTTGTACACCCGACCCGCGTTGACATCTGTGATGTCGAGCGTGTCGAGGTGCCAGTCGTCCGACATGAGGCCGCCCGCCTTGCGAAGCACCACTTTGCGCAGCTCCTCGCCGAGGCGCATCTCCTTCGGCAGCTCCAAGAAAAACTCGTCTTTCATGCCTTGCTCGAAGTTGTTTGCGCGATTGTCCAGTTTGAGGGCATTCTCGCCAGCCACCTTGCCGCCAGGCCCCCATAGCTCCAGGTGGACCGTGTCATCAGTTCCCGCAAAGCGGAGGTCGGAGGTGCGCGTGACCACCTTGTAGCTCTGCGGCAGCAGGCTGCCGTCGGCCGCCACCGCGCTCTCCCCCGCCTCGGGAATGGTCACCGCCGAGGTGCCGGCGATGTAGTCGTTGAAGGGAAACACGTACGTGTTGCCGCTGGGAACGTGCAGCGCCTCCACCTGCCGCAGCTTCCACTTGCTGCCCAGCCCGCGCTGGTCTGTGCGGACAGCCACGGACTTGAGGGCGCCCAAGGGGCGCCCAGAGCGGATGGTGCAGTCGTGCCGACCGCCCGCCCGCATCTTTTCTTGCTTGGGGTTGAGCAGCGTCTCGCCGACGGAGCCGCTCTCGCCATGCAGCGCCATCCTAGTGACGCCCGGGCCAGAGAAACCGCACACGGGTCAGTGTTGCGAGCAACCGCGCCCCACTCCCCCCACAGTTCGTACCTATTACACAGCCAGATGAACAGCGATAGCGAATGGGGAGACACTGGTCGCATGCCGCACCAGACGCTGCTGCTCGTGGCGGCGCCCCGTTCGTCTGCCGTGTATACCGCGATCTGGTACTCCTCCGAGGAGTCCTCGGCGGGAGCATCGGCATCCCCGTCCCCGTCGCGGTCCGGCAGCAGCACTTGCTCCAAGCCGTGCTCCTTGTCCACCCATCCGTGGTGCGGGAACACCAGCCGCTCGGACGTCAGTGTGTTGACCACCTCCACGTGGGAGAGGTGCCAGGCGGAGTTCATCCCGCGGCCGTTGCTGATGACCTGCATGGGCAGCCCGAGTGGGGCGAGGATTCAGCCCAGGGATTATTAAGAATTATTGAGACAGCCTGCGCCCACTCCCGTCTAAACTCGGCGAGTAGCAAAGGAAGGGGATCGCGTCGCCTAGAGGGGGGGGGGGGGGGGGGTGTTCATACCTTCAGGCTTTCCATCTGCCCGACGTTTGGCGCTGAGAACAGAAACGTGTCCACCTGCGGTGACATCATCCGAAGGCAGTTTCAGGCTCAACCGAGCGTCCCGACAAGTCAACGGCGAACACCAGGCGACAGCTATCGTGCAGCGAAGCAGCGGCTGCGGAAACGCGCCGGTAAGCGTGCAGACGTGGGTGCGTGATTTTGCGGTCTTCGCGCGTCGATGGGTCGGCCCAGCCGAGGCAAGCACGCACCTGCCCCCTCTCGAAGTCGTTCTTGCTGCTGTCCAGGCTCTGCGTGCCGGTGTCCCCAAGCTCGCCGTATACCACGCAGCTGACGTCGCTGTCCGTGCCGGCTCCTCGGCAGTCGGTGGTATGCACCGTCACGCGGTACTGGACCGGCTCGCCGTCCTCGCCGCCCAAGCCCTGCGCGGACGGCTCCAGCGTGGCGCGACACCCTTCCATCCCCGACACCTTGGAGTTTTTCAACCAACGGTCGCACGGGAAGTAGTAGGTGCGGTCTTGCCCCGGATGGAAAATCTCCACCTGCAGGCGAGCAGAACCTCGTTCAAGCACAGAGAAACAGAGAGGGGGCCTTCTCAATGTAACAAGGAATACCAGAATGTCGATTCAGTGATTTGTGATGCTTGCTATTGTTTATTCTGCGAGAGTACATCTACGGTAGTGCATATATATATACGGTAGCACAACACGACACATGAACATGACAAACTCGACCACCCACAAGCCGGCTGCCCGGCGCTCTATGCATCGCCTCCCCGTAACCTGTTTGTGAGGCACCGAAGTCGGGGACGCAACCGCCTCGACCCTCCGAAGCCGCCCAGGCAACCCTACCTGCTGCAGATGCCACGCGGAGCCCGCCCAGGAGTTGTCATGGCCGATGACAATGCGCCGAATATCCCCCACGTCCATGTCCTCCACGTCGAACTCGTCCTCCTGCCCTCGCTCGAAGTTGTTTCTCTGAGAAAACAGCGCCGAAATTGACAGTCAGTGGCACCAATGAACCTAATTTCCGTGCAAACGAACGCTCGTTGTGGCAGGCGATGGAAACACACTGGGGGGCTTGGCGCACCCTGTCATCGAGCTTGCGGGGGCCGAACTCCCCTTTATCGCCGATCACTGTGATCTCAACCTGCGTTTTTGAACACGCAGTTTATCGACAGCAATTTCATCGCCGAGACATCCCGGCCAGTCCATATGGACAAAACGGTGCCCTGCTGCGTGTTCCGCGTGAAATATCTTTGGCAGGGAGGGCAGTCGCACCCGTGCGTCGGTGCCTGCGCCTTTGATGTCGCTTGTGAAGGTACGGATGGTGTAGTTGCATTGCGTGCCACCCGCTTCCTCACTTGGGAGCAGCTCGTGCTCCACTGCACGGAAGTGGGGAGGGCAGTATAAACAGAGCCGGTTGGGTGTATACATGGGGGGATGGGGGGGGGGGGCAAAGCAAACAGGCGTCACAGGTGACAAAACAGCCCTGCGCGCCAGCCACAATGGTTGCAAGGAGTGGGGGGGGGGGGGGGGGCAGCTCACAGCCATGCTCCTTGTCGATCCAGCCACGGAACGGAAACACCTTGATGTCGCCGCTGCCAATATCGGCGACCTCGATGCGGTCCAGATGCCACGCCGCACCGAGCCCTTTCCCATTGCTGATGACCCTCACCTTCCGGAGCTCCCCGACTTGCACTTGCTTGAGGAAGAAGGCATCCGCCTGCAGACATCGGGTGAGGGTGTCATTCATGCGCGTGCTGAATGAAAACGGCGCACGATCCCGGGGCAGGGGTCAAAGGGCCGCACCCGGCCGCGCTCAAAGTCATTGTGGGACGAGTCCAGCTTGAGGGGCTCGGTCTGGCCAGCGTCGCCAACCAAGACGATGCTGATGTCACTGTCCGTGCCGCCGCCCTTCACATCGCTCGTGTGGACTGTCACCCGCAGGTCGCCGCCGCCCCCCTGTCCCGGATGGAGCGTCCGCTTGCAGCCATCCAGCCCCGCCTCTTTGCTCTTTTGCAGCCACTCGCCGCAGGGGAACATGTACGTCTTGCGCTGGAAGGGCTGCACAACCTCCACCTGCGTGACAGGCAGGGCGCGTTTCCGCTGAGGCTGGCGGACTTGCGGATGTGACACCCGCCTGCAGCAAGTCCCCATGCTGACACGAGCTTCCCGTACGATAAGCTGCCCTCTATGCCATATCCTCGCCGCCCGTCCCCGCTCCCAAGGAGTTCCTTCTCCGCACCTGCTGTAGATGCCACGCCGCACCCATGCCCTTGTTGTCATGGCCGACCAGAATGTGCGTGATGTCCCCCACATCCACACCCGGCACGTCAAAGGTGTCCTTCTCGCCGCGCTCAAAGCTGGGGAGGGATGGGGTATTCGGCATGGCCGCGCAAATTCAGCGCCCATCCGGCAAGGGGAGTGCGACCGCACAAAGGGGTGGACAGGCAGCACGGAGTCTGTGGCGGTGAGAGTCAGCGCGGCGCACTTTTTGGCACTGTTCTCCAGCTTGGTCTGCCCAATGAAGCCCTGATCCCCATGGATCTCAATAAACACATTGGCGTCCGTGCCGGCGCCGCGCACGTCGGTGGTGTACACCGAAACCCGGTAGTCCTGCAGGCGCACCGGGCGGCGGGCAAAGGGGCAGGCATTCTGTCAGAACACGCCGCCGCCCTAGCTAGATGCCTACCCAAGCAACGGGTCAAGTTGCACTCAGCGGACCAAACGCCCAGAGGACGCTTGGGGCTCTATGATAAACTGGGCGTGGGGCCGGAGAAGCCGCGAAGTAGCCGGATAGTATAGTTGGCAGGGCAGTTGGGGGGCAGCCACGGGATCGAGATGGAGGAGGGACTGGACACCACAGGAGGCAGTCCAGTATCTGGAGCTGGAATGGGAAACACTTCATGTTTCCCATTGTAGCTGTTAGAGGAAGCAGGTCCTCAGAGCAGCTCAGTCTGGGCGGCGGAAAGCAGCACACTAGCATGTTGTAACAAATTTAAGCGCGCAGGCTGAGAAGGACGAGCTGATTGAACCAGGTGATGGTGATATGTAGGTGGCATATGCCCAGCACCTAGTGGCATCGGACGGAATGCGCTAGTGGTTTGACGGTCATGCTGGGAGCACTGGGGGCAAAGGGGACGCCTGCAACGTGTCGCTCCTAGGGTTGCACACCTTTGTGTCCGCCACTGGGCCCTTGTCCGCCACGCCATCGCCATCGCGATCGGGGTACAGCAGGTGCGTGAGCCCATGCTCGTTGTCGAACCAGTTTCCGAAGGGGAATGTCAGCGACTCGTTTGTCTTGCTGTTGTGTACCTCGACGTGGTCGAGATGCCAGGCTGTGCCCATGTGCTTGCCATCGCTCGTCAGCCGTAGACTCTGCATCTCTCCTACGTCGGGAGCCGTAATGAAGAACGTGTCGACCTGCGCATAGCCAGGAGATGAGGGAGTGAGTCGTATCAACACCTTGCTAAGATGTGTTGTCGGTTTTTAGCTTTAGGGTTTAGGGCCTTGCCGCGCGGTGCCCCTCCCCCCCCGACCCACCTTGCCGCGCTCAAAGTTGTTTGAAGCCGAGTCCAGGCAGCGATCACCGGTGTCTCCCTTGCTGCCATACAGCACCATGTGGATGTTGCTGTCCGTGCCGGCGCCGCGGCAGTCGGAGGTGTGCACGGTGATTCGGTACTGAGCGGGGCCGGCGCCGCCGCCGTCGTGCCCCTGACGGAGCGTGCGGCAGCAGCCTGCCAGCCCCGCCTCCTTTGTCTTGCGTAACCAGTCGTTGCACGGGAAGACGAACGACTCCTGCCGCCCTGAATGCAGCACTTCCACGCTGGCC
The DNA here is from genome assembly GCA_006384855.1 of Tetraselmis striata. NCBI lineage: Eukaryota > Viridiplantae > Chlorophyta > Chlorodendrophyceae > Chlorodendrales > Chlorodendraceae > Tetraselmis > Tetraselmis striata. The sequence goes on along the minus strand of VCJN01001295.1, from coordinate 20,242 downwards.
AGGTGCCAGTCGGCCCCGAGCCCTGCACATGACGACAGCCCACTCCGACTCAGCTGCTGGTGGAATACCCATCACACGCGCCGCGCAGAAAAGCCATGCTGAGAGCGCGCGAGGGAGGGGCCGGCAAACAGCTCGGAGCGACAGGCATGCCTGAATTGTCATGCTTGATGATGACGTGATCCATTTCGCCGACGTCGGAACCAGTAATCTTGAACACGTCCCGACGGTCGCGCTCAAAACTGCCCAGCAGCAAGCAGAGCATTACACAACAGACATCCGGATTAAATCCGAAACGTTATCCGCATTAATACCGGATTACATCCGCATTATTCTAAGGCGGAGCGACGGGGCGTACTTGTTTTGGTGATTGTCGAGCTTCGTCTCGCCGACCGCGCCCTTGTCGCCATGCAGCTCGATGGTGACGTTGGAGTCCGTCCCAGCGCCGCGTATGTCAGATGTGTGCACCGTGACAGTATATTCCACGAGCCCATTCATCGTGCCCTTGTCGCCGGCCCCATCGCCGTCCCGGTCCGGGTACAGGAGGTGGCTGAGCCCATGCTTCTTGTCGATCCAGTCGTTGAAAGGAAACACGAGCTTCTCGCCCGATTTCGAGTCCGTCACCTGGCAAACGCACGAGATTGCGGTTCAGACACTTTGTGCGCCCAGCGAGTGGATTCAATCATAGGTGACACACTTTCGCTGTCCGCAACAGCTTCCCGGTCCTCGAGTACACACCGTGATGTGGGCCAAGTGCCAGGCGGAACCCAGCCCAAAGTCGTCCGAGTTGATGCGCAGCGACTGCATTGGGCCCAGGTCTGGGCTGGGCAGGAAGAAGGTGCCGGTGGAGCCGCGCTCAAAGTCGTTGGCGGAGCTGTCCAGCTTCCGGGGGCCAGTGTCGCCCCGCTCCCCGTAAACGACGCAGCTGACGTTGCTGTCGGTGCCCGCCCCGCGGCAGTCCGAGGTCGTCACCTCAACCTGCAAGTACAGGGTGATGTCAGTGGCGGCATTATACCCACCCGCCGGCTAGTCTGAATATTGCGCTACCGCCTGTGTACAGGCGACATGGAAATCAGGAATGGTTACGGAGCTCTCGTACGAGAGAGCACACAGTCGTGCAGCCACTCATGCGCGTGTACATCAAGCACTCGCCTTGAACGTCGTGCCCTCTGCGGCGACGTCGCCAGGGAACAGCTGCCTGCGGCAGCCTGCCAGCCCATCCTTGCCCTTCTCCAGCCATTGATTGCAAGGGAAAATGTAGGTCTTGCCATTGAGGTCAATCTCCACCTGCGCCGCACGGATACCGCCGCATGATGCTGCGTCAGAATTGTCGCTACTCGGAATATGAAGTTTACATCATAAAGCTGAAGGAGTCACCATTTGCAGATGCCATCCGGGACCGAGCCCAGAGTTGTCATGTCCGATGAATATGTGCTGTATCTCGCCGACGTCCGCTGCCTCAAACCGAAACTCGTTCTGCTCGCCGCGCTCGAAGTCTGGTGCGTCACAGCCGCCGCACAAGCACAAGGCGCAGTCACTCGGCCTTCATGCGCGCGCAGCCTCACATTCATTCACGCGGTGATGCATCGAGGTCTGCCGGCCTGAGAGTGTCATCGTCATTGGCACCGGGGTCCGCACCGTTGGCTGAGGTGTCGAGCTTGCGCGGCGGCAGCGTCCCCGTGTCACCAACAATCTCCAGGGATACGTTGGCGTCTGTCCCCGCGCCTCGGATGTCCGACGTGTACACCGTCACCGTGTAACGAGAAAGCTGCGTCCCGCCCGTGCCAGGTACCAGTGTCTGAACGGCAAAGAAGGCGCACGGGCAGCGGTGAGCGGCGGAAAGCTGATAAAGCCGCGATCTCTCGGTAGCACAATCAGCCGTGGCTGTGTGAGCAGGGCAAGAGCAGATGCTGCCTCGCGCGGGGCGGGAGAGACCTGCTGTAGCGACATCGGATCCTTGGGCGTCAGCCACTTTCCACAGGGGAAGGATGTGCACTCGCCGGTTGCCATGTTCCACACCTGCACGGAGCCACCCCGACGTTTCAGACATGCCGTGGGTGGGAGACATTGCCAGCAGCGCGCGCGCCAGTGGCAGCCAACCTCTACGTAGTCCAGATGCCAGGCACCGCCAAAGCCCTTTCCGTCCGAGGTGACCTGCACCGTCTCCAAGGTGCCTAGGTTCTGGCAGGTGAGGTAGAACGTGTCCTCCTGCAAAGGCAGAAGGAGCCCACCAGCGATGCACAGCCATGAGACAACTGAAAGGCCCTCCCCCGCCCTCGGGGTGCCCGGCTCGGTGACAGGGCCGCAGTACGCATGACACAAATAGCAGGCAGCACTTGCCATGTTGCGCTCAAAGTTGTTGGCCGAGTTGTCGAGCTTGTGCGGCCCCGTGGTGGTCTTGGTGCCCTCACGCTCACCGTTCATGACTATCGACACGTTGGAATCGGTGCCGGCGCCGCGGAGGTCGCTCGTCTTCACCACAACCTTGTACTGCACCTGCGCATGCCGCGGACCCAAAGGAGCTCACAGCTACTACGACGGCAGAAATGCGCAGACCGCAGGAGTTTCAATACACGGCACCTGAAGTGTCCCAAGTAGGCCACGGAGGGAATGCGCGCCGCACTTGCCTTTGCGCCAGCTGCGCCCGCCGTCAGTGTCACCCGCTTGTTGCTCTTCTTCAGCCAGTCGCCGTACGGGAAGTACTTCCGAGTCTGGCTGTTCATATGCGTCAGCTCGCAGGCCTCCAGGCACCAGTCCACCCCGAGCACGCTGCCCATCATGCCGCCCGCGCTTTGCTTGGAAGCGAAGCCGATGTCAATCTTGCTCACCTCCCCGAGTTCCTTGGCGCCCAAGTTCAGCACAAACTCGTCTGTCTGCACACCGAATGGAGGGACAGGCGCGAAATTGAACGTAGTCAGGGCCAGAGTTTCCTCAATCATGCCGACAATGGAGCAGCTCGCCCATGCGTGCGTGCCCTTGACGGGTGCCCCCCCCCCCCCCCCCCCCCCGGGCCCTAAAGGCAGGCACTATATTCAGCATAGTCCAATCTGCCCCAAACACCTGACCGGCTTCCATAACCTTAGCTACAAGACACGTCCTCCTGGCGGGAAGATGTGAACGAACGCAATGGACCTCTGGTGGCTGGAAGGCCGTGCCGTGTGACAATTCAAAGGGGGGGGGGGGGGGGGGGGTCTGTTCGAATGTTCAGGTGTTCCGGGTGAGGGGTTCACCTGGTTGCGCTCAAAGTTGTTGGCGCTGGTGTCCAGTGGCATCTCCCCGGATGCCCCAGACTCCCCGTGCAGAATAACTGTCTCCGTGCAGGGGGTGGGCGCACAAGGGCCAAGGAGCCCCAAGAGTGTCAGCAGCACCCTACTGCAGCAGCGGGGCCGCACTCCGGTGGTTGCAGGGGCTACTCAAGCGGCTGGCATGCGTGCATGTACTACGTACGCCTAGCGAATGGGAATGTATAAGACCTGAGACGTCAGCATCCGTCCCCGCGCCTCGGCAGTCCGCCGTGACGACCTTGAGCTGGTATGCCTGGAGCCATTGTGTCAACAGCCGGATGTCAGCTCATCCATGCCGCCAGTATGTTCACTTCCTGCGCCCCACATGCCGCCACCAGTCTATCTGCAGCATGGCCTGGGCGGGCAGCCGGCACCTGCTTTGCGGCTGGGCCGCTGGATGGCTCCAGCGTGATGGTTGTCGTGCCCTTCTTGGCATCGAGCCACCTGCGGCCCGGCCGGTCAGCAGCTGCGGCATGCCGCGGTGACAGGATGCGAAGACAGGAGCTGCCGGGGTGGCGCGAACTGGGCCGGGCCGCTTACTGGTCGGCGATGAAGAAGGCGCTTGCGTTGGTGTTTTGGTTGCGAACCTCCACATGCTGCAGGTGCCACGCCGGTCCGAGCCCGCGGTTATTGTGCCCTATCTGCAGCTTGGAGAAGTCGCCCACGTCGGGTCCCTCCACGACGAACTCATCCCGCTGGGCGCGCTCGAAATTGTTGGCGCCTGGATGGGCATACATGCATTGGGGATGCGTCGGTGATGCTATAGATAAATTTAGTTTACTTTGGTTTAGTTAAGATTAGATTACATTAGATCAGATCAGATCAGATCAGATAGGATAAGATAAGATCAGATCAGATCAGAAAAGATAAGATAAGATAAGATTGTGGATAGTGCTACAGGTGCTATAGATAAGTTTGGTTTACTTTGGTTTAGTTAGGATAAGATAAGATTAGATACGATTGTATTTTATTACATAAGATTAGATAAGAATAGACAAGACAAGACAAGACAAGACAAGATAAGATAAGATAAGATTACATTACATTACATTACATTAGATCAGATTATATAAGATAAGACAAGATAAGATTATGGATAGTGCTACGGGTGCTATGGACCCATAAAGACTTATACATCCGGCAGGTGTGGCATCCGCAGGGAGGGGAGGGCGCACTGTTCTCCAGGGCCAGCTGGCCCGACTGCCCCTTGCTTCCAAAGAGCACACATGAAACGCTCGCGTCCGTCCCGGCTCCGCGGCAGTCTTGTCACGGGCAGTATCAGCGCATGTCAGCAGCGCAGCACCTACGGCTAGCAGGGCCACACAGGCAAGCGCGCCGCCCCCACAAGGTCCGCGCTTCGGGTTGGGGAGCGACAGCGGCTGCAGACCTGATGTGTGAACAATCACTTTGTACCGGCAGGTCTGATCCCCAGAGTCGCCAGAGAAGAGAGTCGCCGACGTCTGGTACGGTGCCTCATCCTGCAACGCCAATACACCCACGGCGTTCAGGTGTGCATGTCCCTGTCGTTTGCCGAGGTTGCGCGCTCAATGCACCATCGATTGAAGCCCCCGCTGGCGCGCACCTTGGCCAGCCACCTCCGGGCCGGGAAATGCAGCGTCCGGCCCGTGTTGACCTCGAATATATCCACGTGCGAAAGGTGCCAGCCCGCGCCAGGGCTGCTGTTGTCGTGCGCGATCACGATGTGCTTGATTTCGCCTAGATTGGGGCTCCTTGTGCTGAAGACATCGACCTTCCCCCTCTCGAAGTTGTTCCTAAGAGGAGACAAGCGGACATTGCATGAAAGTAAGCGGCTGCCTGACGGTGGCCTGATGGCACATGCCGCTGATAATTCATCCACAAAGAGGCAGGCATGCATGCATGCATGCATGCCCGTCACGCATGAGCTAGCCCTTGTGCCATCTAAGGGAGCGCCAGCGCGGCCCGCACTCACTTGCTGTTATTCAGCGGCAGAAGACCTGAGGTAACCTGTGCTCCGTTGAGATCGCCCACCATTTCGATCGTCACGTTGGCATCCGTGCCGGCAAACTTGACGTCACTGGTGCACACCTGCATTCGCAGTAGCACATCGTAAGCCACCGTGAGACAGACACATGCCCACATCCGAAGGCACCCTGATTGAGTCACATTGGCATGGGGAAGCCGATTCATCGAGTGGAAAGTGAGCACACACACGACGGCGCGGTGGGGGCCGCCGCTGACCGTGACTTTGTACTCGACCTCCTTTGCGTTGGGGTCGCGCACAGCGACCGGCAGGATGCGCTCCAATGCGCCGTCGTCTTCCCCTGCTCGAGCGGGAGAGTGCTGCGCCGTGAGGACAGTGTTCCATTTCTGGCCGTTGATGGGGCGAAACAACATCAGCACCGCTCTGTGCCAGTAAGCAAGGGGGAGCGCGCCTTTGTCGAACCAGCGGCTGCACGGAAAATAGTAATCCTCGCCGGTGGCCTCATCCACAACCTCAACATGATGCAGATGCCACCCTGATGCCAAAGCATGACACGGGATTCAGCCCACAACTAGTGGCCTTCACTTATCAATATTGACCTTTGGCGATGTAAATGCCGAAACGCTGCGAGGGGCGCAGTTTAGGAAAGGACGCAGTGGTGAAGCCGCTTCGAAGCATTTTGGGCGCAAAATTGGCAAATTAGGGATGGCAAATTTAAAAATAGCGAAGAAAGAGAAACAGCGCTTCCTGCCGTGGGGGGTGGTGCAGGGTGGCGGCGCACCGGGGCCAAAGCCCTTGTTGTTGTGGCCAATCACAATCTGCGTGAGCTCCCCCAGCTTGGGGTGCTTCTTGAGGAGGAAGGTGTCGATGCAGCCCCTCTCGAAGTTGTTCTGCCGCGTTGACACCATGGAATGGGAGTGTGGAGGTCAACAACAACATGCGGCGCCCAGGGTCTGCGGCTGCGGGCTGGCATGGCCCCGGTGCTGAATACATGTTTTCACACACGCTCGCGTGCTAGTGAGCAACGTACAGCGGGCTCACCTTTGAGGTGTCCAGCACGTGACGGGCGCTCTTTTTGGCGCTCCCGTCCAGCTTGCCATGCATCTCAATGTACACAGTCGCGTCCGTGCCGGCGCCCTTCAGGTCACTTGTATACACCATCACCCTGCAGCGTAGTCGGCAGCGGGCCTGCCATCAGCCGCCGCCACCTTGTGCGTGGGGGAAAACAGCCCTCCGCGCACAGGACATACTCACACATGCAGGCAGCCAGCTGACGTCCAGGCAGTCTCACTTATACGTGGTCGCGGTGCTGCCGCCTGCAAAGGGCTTCAGCCGTCTTCTGATCTGCCCGTCGTCCTCATCCACAGCTAGCCACCTGCACGACACCAGGCACTCCCTCAGCCGCACGATGTCAAGATTCTCCTCCGCCCCACTTGTCCACACCGGCTGTTCCTCATTCGCCCGCAGGACTCACTTGTCACATGGAAAGGTGGCTGTCTTGTTTGCCAGCTCATCCAGCACCTGCACTTGCTCCAGGTGCCAGCCAGGCCCGAAACCCTAGCGGCGCAGGATGGGGCAACGGGGGCATCAGTTTACAAGAGGTGCGAGCGAGGCAGATCGTACTCCCTGGCTTGTCTCAACAGGCTGGCCGTGAAGCGCCCCTGGTTTTGGAGCATCGGGTCAATGCCGCCTTCCCCCACCTTGTTGTCGTGCTCGATTTCAACCTCAACGAGCTCCCCCACGTCCAGCAGGTCCAGCACAAAAGTGTCCTGGCGCGATGATCACAGGATCAGTGACTGATGGCGTGGCTCGATGGAAACGGCGCGTTGAAGGTAGCGGCGCTTTGCGCGGCTGCTGCCCCTACGAGTACCGCTTACCTGCCTCCCGCGCTCGAAATTGTTCTTCGAGTCGTCTAGGTGCTTGCGGTTGCTGTGGCCCAGCGCCCCAAAGAGAGTGCAGTACACATTGGCGTCCGTCCCGGCACCCCTGCATCGCCAGGACGGCATGCATCGCATTGTTATCAAAAACGGAACAGCTGCGCACGTACTTCTGCGATCCCAGCCGGCCAGCATTGCTGATGCTCGCCCGCACCGGCCGCACGGCCACAGGTCTGGTCGGCGGCCAGCTGTTGCCCGAGCTTGAGAATCGAACAGCAGGCGAGGGTGCATTGCCTGAGGTCAGAGGTGTGCGTTGTGACGCGGTAGCGCTTCATCTCCCTTGCCGCCGCGGCGTTGCCTGACGGCGTGAGGGTGACGTAGGTGCTGCCGTCATCCTCATCAGTCGCCAGCCACCTGTTGGAATGGCCACCAAGGACGCACCGCCCAGCGCGTCAGGCACTGCATGGGGCACCAGGCTAGCGCCGACAATGGTCATGCGTCAATGGCGTTTCGGCGGCGCATGAAAGAGCTCAAGCAGCAACATCCCTGCGTCACCTGTTGGCTGGAAACAGTACTGTCGCGCTGCTGGATGATATTTCCACTTCCTGCAGTGGTCATCGACGCCATCGCGCGCAACTAAGCAACGCAATGCTGTGAACAATCTACGAGAATCACGCGCACTGCCAGCAGTTCATGAAGCAAATATATACATGCAGGACCAGACACTGGCCCGCTGGGGCGCATGGCCTGCCTTGAGATGCCAATTGGGAGATAGTCCGGAATTGTCGTGACCGACTCGAATCTTCTCCAGGTCGCCCACTTCTGCCACCAGCTCAAACATATCGGAGCGCCCGCGATCGAAGTTCTTGGCGCTGCTCTCCAAACGCCGCGCCCCGCTGTCTCCAGACGAGCCAAACAGGGTCAAATACACGTTGGCAGAGGTGCCAGCACCTCGCAGGTCGCTGGTTGACACTTTCACCTGCGCAGGAGAGCTCCAAGAGGTGAACAACTTCCACCACGACAGCCCCGGGACGCGGACAACTCCAACTGATCATGCTTGCATGGGCACCACGGGAGGGGCAGCAACCTTGTAGGACACCGGCAGGGTGGCGATGCCGCCCTTGGTGAGGAGCCGCACACACTTGCCGTCACCCTCGTCAGCAGCAAGCCACTTGCCGCACAGGAAGCTCGTCACGGAGTCCGGCCCATCACGCAGGCCCACCTCCACCCTCTCCAGGTGCCATCCAGCTGCACTTCCTGGACAGCAGTCGCAGTATACACATTGTCAGCCCAGGCACAGAGACTATTCATAGCGCTTAGAAACACAAACGCTATGCGGAAAATTGGCGTTATTGAATCATAGCGCTGCACCTGTGTTGTCATGCCCAATGCGCACGCGCTCCACATCCTTCACGTCCCGGCCCTTCACTTCAAACTGGTCTCGCCGCCCACGCTCAAAGTTGGACGGGTGGTTGTCCAGCCGCAGCTCAGCGGTGTGCTCGCCAGTGGAACCGTACAACGTGCAGAACACGTTTGCAGACGTCTGTGCGCCCCTGTTGCAGCACATCAGGGCATGACGTATCTCCATCAGCAGCGGAGATACATTCAATGGCACTGCTGCATTTGCACCTCTGTGCGGCCATAAGAACAACCGCGGGGGGGATTCCAACAGCTGTCCCCATATCATATTATGTTTGCGGGTGCCGACTCGACTATAAGAACCACAAAATAAAGAACTCGCTATGTCCTTATTGGTCCAATTTCAGACGAACACATCACGATATCAATACGAGGATTAAGATCCGTCTTTCGCACCCCAGTTCTGAGACCCAAAAAATGGGTTGGTATAGTCGGGTCGGCACCCGTACCTCTTGTCGCTGGTCACTGTGGTGATGCGGTAGACAATATCAGTGTCCGGGATGGCGTGTCGAGCGGAGTCAGGCTCCGACACAATGTCCTTGGCAGGCGCGGTCACAGCTGCGGCTGTCACCATCGCGTCCGCGTCCTGATAGAGACGAAACAGTGGTTATAAGCAACCATGGCCGCGGCAAGGCCGGCGTGCGGGAAAGCGCAGGAGGCACCGGACAGCTCTTACAATGATAAGCTTCCGCTGTGGAGCGTAGTAGACCTCCACCTCGTTCGGCGCTGTTAACAGCGTGGCCTCCGGCTCCGCCTCTCTCACCACCTGCCATTGAAAGACTGACTGGTCCCGCCCTCCCACGGAAATCACCCACCTGTGTACACAAAGTCCCCGCATATCATCCGAGCTCCGCGCTGAGCTGATGCATGTTGACTGGCAAGCATAAAATAAGCTGTGAAGTCTTGCACATGTAGTTCGTGCGCCTCTGGATGGCAACAGGTGGAGATTCACCTGTTGTTCACCGTAAAGCGCACGCAGGTGACATGACTGGAGTGGCCGCCATACTCGCGCTCTGGAGCATCCTCCACCACACACGGGTACGCAAAGACGTGGACCTTGCCATCATCACGCCCTGTGACCACATAGGGCATCTCGCCCACGAGCGGATCCCCATCGAAGGCGTGCGGGTAGGTACGGGAAACGGCATTGATGTCCGTGCCGTCATCGCCGTCTCGCCAAATTCCCATCACAGGAAAACCCAGGGAACCTACGAGCCACACCGTCATTGTTAGAAACAAGCAAAGCGCTGATGCGTTTCCCAAAATCAGCAGTCAGCACTGGCGCGATGGCCAGGCTGGTGCTGGGTTAGCCAACCCTGTGAAGCCAACACCGGGTTGTTAATGCAGCGCGGCGTCGTGAAGTAGCGGGCGTACACGTCCAGGTGTCCCATAGTGTGTCGTTCTGCGCCCGCTTGAGCTTGCGGCCAGAGTGGGGCTCGAAGAAAAGCAAATCGTAGGCGCCGCAGTTGGACATGAGCACGCGGCTGTCGGCGGACCAGTCAATGTGCGTGATGTATGACGAGTGCCCCTCGCACTTGCTCAGCATGCGGTACCTGATTCAGCACACAGAGGGCGTCAGCCTGCGGTGGGGGTACGCGCCCGCTGTGGCAGGCAACGCTGGGCTCAGAGGATAAATCAGCAGCATCGTGAAGTACAATGCGCGCAGGCAGCGGCATGGTCACTTCATGCAGGGGCGCAGCCGGGCGAGCAGGCGCACCCATTGCGCGCATCCAGAATGTAGATGAAGTTGTCATTTGAGCCTACCGCCAGGTACTCTCCGCTTGGGGAGTACTTTAGCTCTGAGACACGCTCCCCCGCGCACCTGCCACATGCGGTGAGCCACCAGGGCAATTGACATCAGGGCAAGTTCATCCCTGTGCAGCGATGCCTGGCGCAAGCTTTGGTGTTCCCCATTCAAAAAAGACGCAAAACAATACAACGCGGTCATCTAGAAATACGGCGACGAAGCGGCCAGGGTGCTGTGGCCGGGCCCGTGCGTCACTCACTGCCGAGGTTGTCCAAAGTCGTGTAGTGCGTCCTCCTCATCCAGTTCCAGCACCTTCACGGTGCCGCAGCGGGTGCCGACGGCTAGGTGGGAGCCATCCGGGGAGAAAGCCAGCGCTCTGCAGACAAAGGCACCCACGCTGGCACGCGCCTGTGAGCACGACGAGCGGCGTCAGGCACTCGGGTGAGCTTTACACGAAGTGATCAAGAGAAGGGCCCGGCTTTAAGCCTGCATGATTGCCTGGAAGGAGGCAGACGCGGGCGGGAGGCACTGTGAGGCAGGCACGGACGATAAGCTGGTGCGTCTTCGCATTCCAGTAGTACACATACGGCGCCTCCGACGCCGTGACGAATTTGTGCGGGCGCACGGGGTGACACGCGATTGCCATGTGGTCATAGCCGCTGTCCACACGTGCGTGCTGGCCATGGAGCAGCACCTCCGTGGTGGAGCTCTCGCCACTACATGCCCAGATGTCGCATCTGGGAGAGAGAATAAGTGATGTAAATATCTCAATGCCGCATCAAGTGAAAGCACAGCATCTCCACTCGCTACAGAGAACCGATTGACACGACGCGTCCAGCGTAATGCAGAGCTGTAAGCGCAGAGGGAAAGCAAGGGCGGGCTAGATTCACCTGGCTGTCCCAAAGACGATGGCTGTGCTGTTCGGCAGTGTATCCAGGGAGCGGACTGCAGGCGGCTCTTGACCCGGCTCAACCACCTGCGCACGGTGTCAGAGCTCAACCACGCCATGGACGCCGCCTGCCAAGTCCACAGCGGGGAAGAGTCGGGAAAGCGCACCCTGATGGTGCCCATCTCGCGGCCAAGGCTGCCGCCAGTGATGTCCCATCGCCTGATGATGCCGTCTGCACCAGCAGACACTAGCTCCGTGTCGTTGAAGCGGGTGCAAAGACCGCGGACGCCGTTGAAGGAGGGCGTGCCGTCATGCACGCTGTCCACCTTGCGCCCCTGCCCGTGGGCATCGATTTTCTGAGGAGCCGGGGGGGGATGTGCGTTAGTCATGCCAATGGTCGGGCTGATCGGTGGAGTCCATGCAACTGGTGGGCGCTCACCTGGAGGCAGACACCCTGAATGTCCCAGATGAGCAGCTCGCCGCCGGGAGTACCGGTCACCAAATGCTGTCCGTTTGGCAGCCACACTGCGCTGAGCACGTCATCCACCACCGCGCGCTTCTCTCCGCGCTTGCTTAGACCCCCAAAGCGCCCCAGCATCGGCTTGTAATCTTCAGCGTGGAATCGCTTGTTGTTGATTTCCTCAGCGCGCTTCTCGCGCTCATCCTGAAATGGCGTTCGCGGACACTTACGGGTAAGTGAGTGCACAAGTGCTGAGGGCCACCGATCTAGGCTGGGCGACTGAGGACGCTGGACGTGCATCTAGTTGGCCGGCCAAATCAGGAGCGGCCTCGGCGGGCTGTCCCACCCGTTTCTGCCAGGACCAAAACTTTATGTGACGGCGCCCGTAGGTGACAAAGGACAGGTACACTTTCTTGCTGCGAGCCTTCCCGTCCTTGCCGGCTAGCTGCACTCGCCTGACTTCGTACGGATTCCAGCAGATGCCGTACACCTGCAGTCAGGGGGTCAGCATGCGGTGATGCATCGCGCCAGCCTGCCTGCCGCAGCACCACGACATGCATGCTCTGCAGGATGGGAAGATTCAGCAATGGTCCAGCACAGCACCTGCGGAGGCTGCCCGTTGAATGCAGGTTTTGCAGGCGTGATCTGTACTGCTCGAGGCTTGGAGACGTCCCAGATCGTCAGGGTGTGCCTGTTGTCTGCACACACGATGGCCAGGAGTGTTCCGCAAGGGGAGAATGCCATCGCCGCTGCGCAGCACACCGCCACAGCAAACGGACACGCATCAATACAGTTGACCCACCAACCGGTTGCGCCAAGCCTGCTACCCAAAGTAAATAGAGCAAACGCCAACATGCAGCAGTGATCCGGCTTGTCCCAATGTGGTAGCCGCAGTCTCGCAGGCCACACATGACTGCACAGTGAGGCGGTGCGGCTTACCAATGAAGCGGCTGGAGACGCCGTCTTCAGGTGGGAAGGATATCTTGCTGATCAGCGCTGTGGTGGAGGTGTCCCAGATGCACACATAGGGCGTGCGATCTGAACCCTTGGCCTGTTCACTCACCTGCACGTCAAGCACGACCGCCAACCGGCAGCGCACCGTGCCCTTAGCGCTGCTGTCAGGCACAGCCCGGGGCACACCAACCCTCCCAGCAGCGCTGCCTACCTGCCCAGATGCCACACGCTGGCGGTCTGGCGAGATTGCCATGCACTTGATGTCGTCAGTGTGCCCCTGTGAATCAGATGGCAGATACACCGCATGTTGTCTCAACAGCGTGGAAAGGTGGTGTTCTGCCAGTAGGGGGGTGCCCTGCAGGAGGCACTCATGCAGGCAGAGTACGGCCACCCTTCCTCCGTACCCAGAAAAATGCCTGAGTGTGGCTCTCCGTATCGTACACAATACCGATTGCGGCTGTGTAATACACAATCCGGCCCTGTGCTGTGAAGAACACGTTGGGTGCGGTGTTGTTCATGCCGGCATATCCGTAAACAAACTCCAGGTTCAGGCCTGCCGTTGGCGGTTCCCCTGATCTGATTGCGTCAGAGCCGTCCCAGTTTGATGGAGGGAACACCACCTGCGACAGTGCGTCGGTGAGCGGGGCCGGAAGAAACGCAGGGAAGCGCCATGCCAGACTCGATGCAAAAGCTCGAGAAGGGTCTGGATGCGGCGCGCTGGGTGAAGATGCACAGCACAGGACCCACCCGCTTGCAGTGGCGCTCCTTGATGCCCCCACGGAAGCTGGCATCATGACCCCGCTTGTACGCGCCCTGCCGTGCCGTGATGATATAAGCCTCCCCGCAAACTTCCTTCTCAGAATCACAAGTAGGGGAGGTATGGAGATGAGCGAGCTGTACGTACTGGGACGGGATTGTTACCTTCTGTGTGCCGGCCATGCCCAGCACGCGCACCGAGCTCTGCAGCAGCCGCTCACAGAACACCTGCAACAAGGTATCGGGAGAGCAGTGCTCAGAGTCATGCCGCATGCCCTTACGAGCTCACGCCCTAGTTCCGCGGGCGCAGCAGGACTCCCGCAAGAGGGAGAAGCGGGCGCCAGGATGGGGGCGCAGACCTCGTACGGGAGCAACCCCTCCGTGTCGCAGCCATACTTGACGAAAAAGGCGCGCGCCTGCTCCTCCTGCACCGTCACGCTGAAGTGCGCCCACACGCGCCGGAACATGTGTTCGGTGCAGAGGCCGGGTGGCACGTACTGCCCCTTGGCCTGCGCCCGTTGCTCTCTCCTGCGAAACTCCTGCCGGCACACCCCAGCGTCCATAAGCAGCGCCGCCCGCCTCCCCATGCACATCGCCATCGCCGACGAAATCACTGGCTATTGAATGGGCCGCGCGGTAGGGATACCTTTAGCAGAATTGCACGCTCATCTGCGTTGAAGCTCGCCAGCGCTCCCAGGGTCGCCCGCATGAGATCCTCCAGCTCTGCATGCACCGGCCAGCAATGCACCGCCAAGCTCAGGCTCAGCCACAGCGTGCAAGGCGCTCTCAGCGCGGCCAGAGCAGACAAGACGCGCTATGGGCCGGCAGCAGCGGAGTTTAATTGCACCTTGCACCTCCTGGAACACAGCCGCTGCTGGCGTGCCCATGTTGTGCCCTGGAATGGCCCTTGTTGTGGTGCCGCGGCGCGTGGTATGTCCGTTGGCCGCCGCCCTGTGCAAGTCGTGGAATAGCGTGCCTCAGGCACCGGCTGACTGTCGCATGACATCCCAAGATGACATCCCAAGCTCGCGGCGGCACAAGTCAGGCTGTACTAGGCAGCAGGGCGCGGGTTTGCCTTTTCTGCTTGGGCAGTGTCGCAGCGGGGACGCCCCACTTGGAGTCGCTCCAGTACTGGTAGGCATTGTCCCTGCCTGGGGAGTTGTGCTGCCCTGAACACCGTGCACATAAGGTCGTTAGGGATGGCTGGCATCGCCCACCCTGCTGTCATCTGTGGCGCCGCTGCCTGCAGCCGCACCCACCTGAGGTTCCCGCTGCCCCAAACCCCCGCGTCCAGGAGTCCCGCTTCACAGATTGCCTGCACCAAGAGGCGGTGTCAGGCAAAGGAGCGCCCGAGAGGAGCGACTAGCAGCGGTGGCCAGGTCCCTGACCTGACCTGACCTGACCTGACCGATGGCGAGCAGCAGGGCGTTTCAGGGACTATGGCTACGCGGCCTGGAAACAGCAAGCCCATCCTCCCCATGACGCATGCGCGCCTGACCCTGCCATGGCACCCCCCCCCCCCCCTCTTCCTTAGCAAAGAGCCAGCACCGAAGCAGGCGGCAGTGGAGATGTGCTTCTGTCGAGCAACAGAGGCATGCGATCTTTTATCCCCGCACAGCACCACGCTCTCCTACTCCCTGCGACCCGTTGGCACGACGCCATTACAGGACGAAAGCTGAGCGCTGTAGGGCCGCGTGAGTCCGCCATTGCGGCAGCGGTTGCACCTCGGCGGGCTGACGCCGCCCCGTGCGGGCGGCCCTGGAGATTTCTCCGGTGAGGATTGCGTCATGGCGCGGCTCCACGTGGAAGCAGTCTGGCCGCCGCGCAGCTGCCAGCTGTAAAGAACCCCCGCGTCTGCGGTGGGTGCAACGGCAACCGGGTATTGTACTCGTAGGCGGGTAGCTGCTTGGGTCAACCCAAATAGATAGCTCGAAACGGCGACGTGTTTGACTAGCCTCACTCCTACCAAACGTGCCCGGACGTCGGCCGCACTGCCCTCTACGCCGCCTCTGCCCCAGAGTTGGCGCCCCGTGTCACGTCGCTAGGAGCCACGGGCGGTGATACCGCAGAGCTGTTGTGATGCAATGATGTCGTGTCGTCGACCATATAGTCGCTAGTAGCGACTATGGTCGCTTCAGATGTTTCGCGTTGTCGCGCGATGTTTGTTTCGCGCATTCGCCATAAATCCGCGCGCGCCGCGCGCCGAAAAGCGGTTTTTTTCGCCCCGCCCGGGACCCCCGGCCAGAATAATCCGAAGGGGCGAAGGGGGGCCGAAGGGGGGCGAAGCGGGGGCGAAGGGGGGCGAAAGGGGGGGGAAGGAGGGGGGGGAAACATTAATTACATCGGATGTACTTCTACGAGTACATGATCTACTGCTGCCCATCCGCCTGCGCGGCTACTCTAGTATGGTACTGTACTGCACTCGCTACGAGTACCAGTATTGGTACCGGTCAGCGCGCTGAGTAGGCGGGCGGCTAGGGACAGGTACAGGTACCCGCCAGCCGTCGGCCCGTCATCGTCAGACTCCATCGTCACCAGTCCCGACGCGTCCAGCCGCCTGCCATGCGTGTCACCAACTACCTCCAGGAACTGCCAACGACAAACCAACAATCAATAGTTGGTACGGGCCTAGGGGAAGTGGGCGATCATCGTCCACTGTGGCAACCGTAAGGTACGGGATCGTGGCGCCTCACCTGAAGCTGGATTCGTCCTGCCCGCTGAGGCGACGAGGTCTCAGTTCGCCCGCTTTCCATGCTCGGACTTGTGGCACTTGATCAGAAAACCGTGAAGGCACCCCTCCTCGTGTCTCCTGAGCTTGATGCCGGGAGGCTTTAGGCAGACGCACGGAAGTTTCGTGTTGTTCAGTGCCGGTTTCCTTGCGAGCCCGTGGATGTGTTTAGTCAGCTCCTCGGGTGTGTCGAGCTTGGTGTTTCTCTTGAACCAGTCAGGATACTGCCGCTGCCACGTCTGCAACAGCTCGGGCCCAACGGCGAGGCCAACAGTGGTGTCTGCAGAGCGAGGGCATGGTAGTTCGAGGCCGACAGCGCACGTCAGTCTCGGGTACAGGTCATATAGAGCCCCCCCCCCCCCCCCCCCCCCCCCCCCCCCGCTTGCGATGGGTTCAAGTAATCGGCTGACGATGAGGACTAACCGCGCTCGCACCCACATCCCCACACGTGTCGATTTTTCGCAGGCAGCGTAGTCGAGGGCGGGCGGGGGTGATAGTACATTCTGCACGTGAGAGGCGATCTGAATTACTAGGGCGGAGGCGGAAAGCGGCGGGGATCGTGGCAATTGTAGGGCGGCGTTCCCGACAAGTAGGCGTAGTGGGTGCATGTAATGACTCAATGCCCGCGGGGAGAGCTGGTATGTTTGGGAGGTGCGGGGACAGGGGTTGGTGGGCCGGCCGTAGAGAGCTATATATGGCAACGGGACGCTGAGCATACTCCTATAGTGTAGTTGATACACAAACGGTCGTCATGCGCTACTATGGTATACATATACTGCAATGTGGATAATTCTGTACGAGTATGGAGGTTGTGAGTGCAGGGTTATACATACATTGTGCCACTACCCAGAATCACTACTTGCTGGGTACCGTGTTCAGAAGAGGAACGGCACTGGCACTCACCAGCACCAACCAGTGTAGCGGCACGTGGCGGTGCCTGCATGGCGGTGCTCTCGGCGAGCTGGGCTGGCAGTGAGCTTGGATGGACTTGTGAGGAAGCACCTGAGTAGGAATTAAGGGTACGCGTGAGTGTAGTTTAACCATGCAAGACTGAATGATTTAAAGATTACGCCATGTCCGGTTGACACGCAGCAGGTGCATAATCATCTGTAAAGATGTGTCAATGGGGAGGGCGTCACCAGTGGAAACAACAGCCATCACCCCTTGGGCAGGGCGGAGGAGCTCAGCGGTGTTCTGGTTCAGGATCGACACAGCTGGCGGTAGTGGTGTTGACGCTTGTACGGCAGCCACGCTCTGTGTGGGCAGAGCGCCTAGAGTTGACAACGCACTGGATGCAGCCCCTGAGCAGCAGATGTGTGTACTTTATTTACTTTGCCGACAGAGGTGATCATACAACATGCAATTATATGTCGCAGATCCAGCACGCACCTTCCCCATGAAACAACTTGCGCCTTTTCGCTTGCTGAGAAGAAGCCGCAATCTTGGGCCTCTTCATCGGCTGCGAGTACTCCGCACCAAATGCCTCCGTTGTACATTGCGCAGCGGCACGTTCCTCGTGGCGCGAATACCGATGGGGGCTGACCAATGGCAGTCCCATCTCGGCGCACAGATTATTTGCGTCATCAATGATGTGCCTGAAACAATGCAATCACTGATTACTTCCCATGCGATGGCACCCTCCCCCAATCGCCTGATTTAAAATCTACTGAACGCACGGTTATCGTTAATCACGGCGGCACTTACATATTATTGTCTTCCCACTGTTGTATTCCCTTGATCCCAAGCTTCACAAATTTTCTGCCATTGCAATTGACTGCCTTGTCAAGAGCCAACAAGTCCAACCTTTCCCAAGTCATCGCATTCGAACACGCAGTCTCCAGCCCCATAAAGGCAGTCTCGCAGGTGTTGGTGTTGCCAATCACGACAAAAATCTACGGCGAGGAAAGGGTCCAATGACAGAGAGCAAGGGAGGGTGTGATAAGGTACGGATGGAGGTTGGTGGGGTGCATCATCATGTAGGTGATAACATGCAGCATTCCAGAGCATATTGCGCAAAGTCTTACCGGAAGTTTAGTCATTTTATCAAGGCCGATCTGTTCCCAACGCTGAAGTCGAGGATGAGTGACAAGATATTTGACTCCTGCAATTGCGCGGTCAAATGCGTCCTTTGTATCCTACATGTGGTAGGGTGAGCAAACCAATAGTCAGTTTCGTGTACCGTATGCAATCAATACTTATTATAATAAATGTATCTATATGGAGTAAGGATTCGGTGTTACATACTATCTGTTGCAATCCACCAATTGGGATCTAAAATGCGCATGAGGGAATAACACACCTTTCCAAAAAGCTTCCTCCCTGTGGTGTCCACTACATTTTCGTACTTGCGGTAGAGCTCCACAAGCCTCGCTGCCATCACCTCAGGGTGGCGGTAATCCCTTGGAAGGCTGTCCTTGAAGATTGTGTAAAACTTCCGGCCTTTGCTGGGGTCCTTCAGATCAGCCAGCTCTTGCTTTGTGATGCAGTCGTTCTTGCCAAAACATTTCTGGTCGCATGGGTAAGCAGCAAGGGGCATGGCAAGCATCATTAGCGAGGAGAATAATGTGGCACAAAGAAAACATACTAAAGGACACAGCGGTGAGGACAAGTGGTGACTATGAGGTGTTCAGTACCGCTCGGAGGCAAACCCACCGTAGAGCCATTAGCAAGTTTAAATTTTGCTTTAGGCGGCAGTCCCCCAGGCCGAAGCAAGCGCACTTCTACCAACTTATGAAAGATGGCATTATACTCCAAGAAGCATTCAGTTAGCTCCACGCAGAAGCTCCCATACTGGTCGCAGAAATTGTTTGTTGTTGATGATATTCTGCGGTCAAAGTGGCCTTGGTCCTGGAAAAAACAGGTCGAGATGAGCAGTTAATGCTCTTTATCAACAGAATAAAAGCATATTCTATGCGCACGAGCAGCGGTTGGGTTCATAAGTAGTGGCCAAGCTCTCTGGATACCTGTCCCATTAAGTCAACTTGTCCGGCTTTCTTGAGTAATTCAGCACCCTTTGGCATATTGTCAATGTAGCCCAACCAGAAACGCAGCGCCATCCCGGCTGACGACCTTCGTCAATGCCGTTGCAATGGCACTAGGGCGAGGGGCAAGGGGGATGATAGTCAATGATAATACAAATATATAGCACATGTTGTCCCAGATATCTGGTAGCAGGAGACCATGCATGAAAACGCATACATATGCTGCACATATAGCACGCACAGTATATGGCACACTGTAAACATGGGAGAAGTAGGAGCTCACTCGATGGCTTGTGTGGGTACAACTCCTTCCCACAGAATCACCCCTAGGCATTGGTAATGACCACGCCAATCCCCTTCTTGCCATTGTTTAGCTTATATACTGAGCCCCAAGAAAGGGACCAATCGATGCAAAATACCATCTCTTCCTTGCCGCGGCTTGTCAGCGCTTGTCCTGTGAGCCATGACAAGCTCGGCAATGAGGTGGCGCTTCTTCACATTGAGACCTTGCTCCCACCGGCTGAGCAAGGTATCTG
This sequence comes from Tetraselmis striata, assembly GCA_006384855.1. Classification (NCBI taxonomy): domain Eukaryota; kingdom Viridiplantae; phylum Chlorophyta; class Chlorodendrophyceae; order Chlorodendrales; family Chlorodendraceae; genus Tetraselmis; species Tetraselmis striata. The sequence continues at coordinate 651 of VCJN01001295.1, read as the reverse complement.
CAGAAAGGGACTATGCACACAATCCCAGAATGAATGAAGGGTGTTAGCATTAGCATAGAGATTACATGCTAATATGTGACGATACTACAGTGTTGTATGCTTACCGCACAAAATGTAGACTTGAGGATATTGTCATCAAGCGGAAACGGCCTGACACCAATTGCAGCCTGGGTGCCCTGCCAGTTCATACAACATCTCCAGGTCAGATGCGCCACCAGAAGTCTCTACCACATGCTTGACACCCATATATAATACCCAAGGCGCACAGCGCATAATAACTAAACCTCTTAGAAACACACAGCAATCATGCGCATCATAGCTTACATAATGCAAGGGCGCGAGTTTCAGTGGCCGCGAGGGTATAGGCGGGAGCATACCTCTTTTGCATACACCTCTGTCTTGTACTCTGAGTAGTATGCGCGGACTGTCTCCTTGTACCATGTGGGAGCTTGCATTGAGATGGGCAGCAACCACATTTGCAGCACCAGCGCTAGTGTTCCTCATAATCGACTCAACGAAGTCTTCCAAGGCGCTTGAGATGTGGATGTGGGCAGTGACTTGATGGGGTCTGCACGACGTTCCGTTGGGGGGGGGGGGGGGGGGGAGATGAAATCCCAAATCTCCTGCTAGATATGGCAACTTGGACAAAGA
>VCJN01001294.1:0-13935 GCA_006384855.1 Tetraselmis striata | reverse complement strand
CAATGTGAGGGAGGGCCCGACGCCATAGCTGGAAAAAAAATTCCATTCCAGTAAAATCCAGGGCGCCGGGAAGGGAGGGGGACCCCGCCCAAAATAAGGTCCTCAGATGTTGGCGCAATAACCTGACTACTAATAAAATCCCTGAACTCCGGAAAACCAGTGGTACCGGTAACTGAATCAGGTGAAAGCACAAGCAGACACGAGGCTTGCCCCAATTTGGACAGTTAATGTTGTCGGGAAACCGCATAGACAGGTTCGCAATAAACACAGGGCTTTCCGTAATTCGATCTCTGCCTACTAAACGGCGGTCGTAGGGGCACTGCAAGGATTTCTCTGTTGCCAGATTTCTTTGCTGCAAGATTTCTCTGTCGCGGGAAAAAGGGGCGTTGCTGATGTCTGCGCGGCAGCACTTGCAACGAAATAGTTGCTAAAGGCAATGTGAGGGAGGGCCCGACGCCATAGCTGGAAAAAAATTCCATTCCCAGTAAAATCCAGGGCGCCGGGAAGGGAGGGGGACCCCGCCCAAAATAAGGTCCTCAGATGTTGGCGCAATAACCTGACTACTAATAAAATCCCTGAACTCCGGAAAACCAGTGGTACCGGTAACTGAATCAGGTGAAAGCACAAGCAGACACGAGGCTTGCCCCAATTTGGACAGTTAATGTTGTCGGGAAACCGCATAGACGTTCGCAATAAACATCAGGCTTTCAGGGTAATTCGGGGGATCTCTGGGGCCTGACTGTAAACGGGGCGTGGGTCGTAGGGGCACTACAAAGGGATTTTCTCTGTTGGGCCGAGATTTCTTGGCTGCAAGAGTTGATCTCTGTCGCGGGCAAAAGAGGGCGTTGCTTGATGGGTCCTGTGCGCGGCAGCACTGGCGCGGCAGTTGGGAGATCGTCGGCGGGCGCTGCCGCCGCGATAGATCCGGCGTCATATGTTTGCGCCTTTTCCATCTGCTGCCGGCTTGCCGGTTGCAGTGGTCGTCGACTCCCAACCCCCCCCCCCCCCCCCCCCCCCCCCCCCCCCCCGGCCCCCCTGGCCGATTGGCGTTGCTAGACGACGAGGTTTCCTTCCCGCGCCGGTTGGCGGGAAAACCCTCGCCGCTGTCGAGCGCAGCGGCTCGCGGCTGGAGGCGGCGCGACGGCGGCGGCGGACTTCGCGGGGAGGAGATCGCCGCCGCGTCGGCCAGTAAGAAACGGGCCGCGCGCGACCGGAATTGACGAGCGAAGGGGCGCCGCGCCGCCAACGAACTTGAGCCCCTCCCTCGACACCAATGATGTAGGCTCTCAAGACTTTATAGGCTCCTCCCGCTCGGATGTTAATGAGCCTGCCGCCTCAAGCCATCTATTTCCGCCTGCCACCTGCGCTCAAGCCTGTCGGTCGCAGTCGACCCCCCCCCCCCCCCCACCAACCCCCCCCCCCCCCCCCCCCCCCACCCCCCCCGCCCCCCCACCCGCGGTCCCCCGTAGGGTTGTCTCGCCCTCACGCCCCCCGCCCTCGCCCTGGGAACGTTCCTGGTATCGTTCCGTAGCTGGGTATCATAGTGTCCCTTTTTCCTTCCAACCCTGTGGCCCGCCACCTTCTGCCCCCCACGGAAATCGCCGACATAAATAGCGCCACTGTCGACGGCGATCGTAGTCGAAAAACCTCGAACGGATTGTGTAAGCGCCACATTGAACCAGAGATGCCAATTATATCTTATGTCGGCTTTGTAACGACGGAGATGCAATAGGTAGGGCACGATTATACCAGTTTGAAGAGACGCAGTCGGTCTATGTGTGGTTACTGCTTGACCACCTGTGGGATATGTGTATACATTGAACCCATCGAGACCCATCTATAATGAATAAGGCCAGGGTGTGGTACCGTCCGCGTGCCCTTATGCTGGTGAGCTTGTGTGCCGAGGACTGTGAAGGCAAATCCCTCTGAGGGGGAGCAAGAGGGGGAGGGTGGGAACTCAGTGCAAGCTCTCCTTCGCCAAACAGCCTCCTCTGGTTCCACTCACTGGCCCATCTCATCTTTGCAGGACGATGACGTCTTTCATCGCCAGCTGGTGGCATCGTCCAAGCTTCCAAAGTTTGTCGAGCTTCTCAAGTTCAAGGTGCGCCTCCTGAAGTTCAAGCCAAAGCCGCCGAGTCCCCTTCACCACTTGTCTCGCCTTCCCCGGCAATGTCCTCTGGATGTGCCCGACAGACAGTCGCTGTTGGTGTCAGGGGCTATCGGAGGGCGTCAAGGTGCTGGCGGTCGTGAGCGAGGTGGGCGCGAAGGAGCTGGTCGTGGCGCTGCCACACGGCCTCCGAGCCCATGTGGTCGCCGCAGAGGCATCGGACCTGCTGGCGGAGCGGCTACAGATGAACGCCAAAGCGGGCCCCCGGCAGCAGCAGCCGGTGCCTGCGCTTGCGGTGCCCCCCCCCCCCCCCTCCCCCCCCCCCCCTTTCCATCTCTCTCGCCTCTTGACTGTATAATCTTTCTCTCTCGCATGCAAGCAGCCTCTCATGCCCCTGTTGCTGCTCCCTCCCCCCCCCCCCCTCTTCCCACAGGATCTGTTCACCGTCGGGCAGCAGCTCCATGCCACAGTAACCAACCTATCGGACGGGGACGGCAAGCGGCCACGCAAGCGCATTGACCTGTCCCTTCGCCTACGGCACGCCAACAAGGGTGAGTGGCCCCCTTAGCTCTGCCCCCGCCCTCGGTGTCCTCCGTCCCTCCAGTACCGAGCTCGCCTGCATCCGTGTCACCTCGGCCGCTTCTAACTCTTCCACCCTCTGATGTGTCCACCAGGTCTCTCCACATCCGGTGTTAAAAGGGGGTCATCTTGCCTGTATGCGTTCGCTCCGAGGAAGACCATGGCTACACGCTCGAGCTGGGCGTCAAGGGCCTCACTGGCTTCATGCGCAAGGTTAGCCCATGCCACCAGCCTCTGCTGCATGCCTGCTACCTGCTCCCCCCCCCCCCCCCCCCCTCCCCCCTCCTCGCCCATGATTCCATCTTCATGGACGGGCTTGCCCTCTGCGGCTGCCCGTGCGTCATTGTCTGCCTCTGTTTGATGTTGTTCTTCCTGCCTCTACAGAAGGACTGCAAGGAGAAGGTTGTCCCGGGAATGATGCTGGACGCGATGGTGCAGTCCCGTCAAGGGGAAGGTCAACTCCTGTCGTCTAACCTCGATCCCTCGTGTTGTTGAGTCCAGGCCCCGTGCCCTTTCTGCCTACCATCCCAGCTGCTGAGCCTCACCTCCGCCTCATCACGTTGCACAGGTGGCCACGTTCAGCCTTGACCCAGCTGTACTGTCCTCCGTCGTCACCAAGCAGTGGGACGGCTTGACGCTGGAGTCTCTTCAAGTAGGCGCGCTCGTGCAGGCGCGCATCACCAACGTGCTCAAGGTACGCCTGCACCCCCATGCCTGCGTTGGAACTCGTGTTTCAGACAGACATTTACTTGTCTGTGCGCCATGATACTCCAATTGGGCCACAACTCTCCTATCTGCGAGGCGTAGTAGTCCTCTCCTCTGCTCTGAACCCACTCCTAATCTCTTTGGGATGCCCCGATGTGATGGCGCAGGACGGGCTGGTGGTGGCCTTTCTCACCTTCTTTTCCGGCACCATCGACAAGTTTCACCTCACACAGCAGCTGGCTGCCGAAGACTGGGCCACCAAGTACAGCGCAGGACAGAAGCTGCTGGCGCGCATCTTGTTTGTGGACCCCCTCACCAAGCGCGTCGGCCTCACCCTCGCCAAGCACCTCCTCGAGCAGGTGCTGGCCCTTCACCTTACCCTCCACTTCATGCCCGTCTCTCGCAGCGCGCCCAGCGTCTGTGATGCACTCCGTGGTGCTGGTGGATGGCGATTATACTCGGTGGTAGTGTGTTAGTTCTTTCGCACGCATGTCCGGACACTGGTTCCCTTGGATGTGTGAGCTGTGAGGGAGCGAGCCTTTGCCAGGATGAGAAGCACAGCGCAGACGATTTCCCTCCACGGCAGCCGCCGTGTGGCGCCCGTCTGGTTTAGGCCAGGCTGGGTGCCCTGATTGACAACTGCTATTTGTTCGCGAAAATCTGAGCAACGATGGGCCTCGTGTCTCTATCTTGTGAGTATAGGCCACTGGTGGTGTGTGCTGAGGTCGATGCAATGTTTGTGGTCGGTGTATCTTGGGGAGGGAAGCTTTGCCAGGATGAGAAGCACAGCGCAGACGATTTCCCTCCACGGCAGCCGCCGTGTGGCGCCCGTCTGGTTTAGGCCAGGCTGGGTGCCCTGATTGACAACTGCTATTTGTTCGCGAAAATCTGAGCAACGATGGGCCTCGTGTCTCTATCTTGTGAGTATAGGCCACTGGTGGTGTGTGCTGAGGTCGATGCAATGTCTGTGGTCGGTGTATCTTGGGGAGGGAAGCTTTGCCAGGATGAGAAGCACAGCGCAGACGATTTCCCTCCACGGCAGCCGCCGTGTGGCGCCCGTCTGGTTTAGGCCAGGCTGGGTGCCCTGATTGACAACTGCTATTTGTTCGCGAAAATCTGAGCAACAATGCCCCTCGTGTCTCTGTCCTGTGAGTATTGCTGGTGGTGTGTCATTGGTGATGTGTGCTGAGGTCGATGCATTTTTTGTGGTTGGTGTATATTGGGGGAGGGAGGCTTTGCCAGGATGAGAAGCACAGCGCAGACGATTTCCCTCCACGGCAGCCGCCGTGTGGCGCCCGTCTGGTTTAGGCCAGGCTGGGTGCCCTGATTGACAACTGCTATTTGTTCGCGAAAATCTGAGCAATTCCCCCACCCACCCCCCAATAGCGCAAGATGAAAGGAAACCCAATGCGCCCTCTGACATTGTCAACACTCGGTTGCCCCCCCCCCCCCCCCCCCCCCCCCCCCCCCAATATTTGGTCTCCCCTCCCGCCCTTCCCGTTGTGCGTCCGGTGCCGCGTCGCAGGTGCCTGCAGCGCTGCCCACGCTGGGAAGTGTGTACGACTCTGTAATTCGACGAGTGGATCCTTCTGTGGGCTTGCTGCTGGAGCTACCGGGCAAGAAGAAGAACACCTCGCTTGCAGGGTTTGCTCACGTCTCAAACATTAAGGATACGGTGATCAAGAAGCTGGAGAAGGAGTACAAGCCGGTGTGCTCTCTCCCTCCTCTGGGATGTTGGAACTGTCTTACAGGGGCATCCGAGCAACGGCGACTGTAGAGAGCGTTAAGGACAGGTCTCTCTGCCGCCCTCTGCCCCGCCCATCTCTTGTTATGTTCTCATGGCAGCGCCACCGCTGTGTTGCAGAACCAAGTCATCAAGGCCAGAGTCATCGGCCAGCGTCCTGTGGATGGCATCGCTGTGCTCAGCACCAAGCCGGATGTTGTAGAGCAGCAGCTCCTGTCTCATGCCGATGTCAAGGTACAGTGCTCTTCACACCTCGTCCCTGCGGGAGCAGCGCCCCTGTTGCCCGTGATGTCCCCACCCGACACCCTAGAAACGTGAACCGTCTTCGACACATCACCCCATTTGTGTCACTCCAAAGTAGATGGCATCAGCCAGTGCACCTTATCGAAATGGAAAATCTTACTCTGTGTGGTTTGCATGAGCTCCTGGCCTGATCTGATGTCCACCCTGGTCATGCGCAGGTGGGGGACATGGTGAAGGGCACCGTGGCATCCGTCGAGGAGTACGGCCTACTGGTGAAGCTGACCGCCAGCATCAAGGGTGTCTGCCCAACGATGCACATGTCTGAATCGGGCTCCGTGGGGGCGCACTCCAAATTCAAGGTTGGACAAAAGGTGGGCCTCAACCTTTTATGTCCCGTGTCCTCCGTCGGCGAGCCGCCGTGTCTTGAATGCGGGAGCTGCAGGTTCATGGCAAGGATGATAGACTTATCCGCGCTGCCCAGGACACGGGGCTCTGCTCCTGTCGGTGCCGATAAGGATAACTGGTTGAATTTCTTCAACTGAGCCATGTACTGCCATACTTCGGGTTGTATGTCTTGCGTGGATTATGTACGCATGTGTGTGTGTGTGTGTGTGTGTGATGGAGAGAGAGAGAGAGAGAGAGAGAGAGAGAGAGAGAGAGAGAGAGAGAGTAGAGCTGTGCGGGTAGATGCACATTGCCGGCAAGGATGATAGACTTATCCGCGCTGCCCAGGACGGGGGCTCTGCCTCCGCCGGTGCCGATAAGGATAACTGGTTGAATTTCTTCAACTGAGCCGAGCAGCGCCTTCCAAGCCTTTCCACCCCTTACCCCCCTTGTAGCCTTGCGCAGTGGAGACAGTCTGGCTGACAGTACCCTTGGCCCGTTTCTATTGACCGCCAGGTGTCTGCGCGGGTGCTGTCCTGCGACCCAGCCGCGCGCAAGGTGACACTCACTTTGAAGAAGCAGCTTCTGAAGATGGAGCTCCCCGCCATCACCTGCCTGGCGGATGCCAAGGCGGGCACACGCGCGTACGGTGTTGTCACCGGCGTCAAGGACTTCGGCGTGTTTTGTGGGCTTCTTCGGCGGCATCACCGGGCTCATCCGCTCCGCGGACCTTGGCCTTAAGCCCGGCGAGGACCCCAAGGTGCGCTTCCTTCCCCGCCAGCCTTGGCATGTGCAACACCCGCTTCAACATGTGACATCGCAGACACCACAATCTTCCCTGGCCTAACTGCCTCTGACGTATTGTCTCCATTTGCTTGCCGGAATATGCTGCCTCTGCCGGCTAACTCGCCCACCCGTATGCTGTTATGCAGGAATGCTTTCGGGAGGGGCAATCCGTGCGGCCACGTGTGGTGACGGTGGACGCCGCCACCAAGCGAGTCTTCCTCACGCTGCGCTCGAAGACTGACGGCGACAGCGAGACTGCCGTGGCGAGCGCGCTTGGCAGCCTGCATCCCGGTGATCTTGTGCAGGGCGAGGTGGAGCGCCTGGAGGTGGATGAGCGTGGCACTATTGGCGTCAAGGTGATCCCTCCCTCCCCCTTTCCCTAGCGTGCCCAAACCTACTGCGGACACTTGTATGGCAATCCAAGCGGCCCTATTTGCAGCTAAGGCGAAGTACGGGGTACGCTTGAGTGATTCGTATCGCTGAAGGCCCATTAATTCCAACGGTTTTAGGGTGTCGGTAGTAGGGAGTAGGGATACTGCAGAGCTGTGTGAGCTGACGCCCGTAGACCAGTGCGGGCGCCGGTTAGCGAAAGCCCTTTGCTACATGACCGCTCTTGGGCCACTACGGTGCGGCGCAGCCCCACCATCTGCGACTGCTCAACCTTAGGCCAAGTACATCTGCAAGGCGGCTATGGCGCTGCTGTTTCATGGACAATACGTCTCGATCCGTCCAATGGCAATGCCCCCTGTACCGGGTGCGGAGCTGCAGGGCTAGGCAGCAGGCACGCTGCCCACGCGACCGCATCCCGTACATTGCCAGTAGGGATACTGCAGAGCTGTGTGAGCTGACGCCCGTAGACCAGTGCGGGCGCCGGCTAGCGAAAGCCCTTTGCTATATGACCGCTCTTGGGCCACTACGGTGCGGCGCAGCCCCACCATCTGCGACTGCTCAACCTTAGGCCAAGTACATCCTGGTGTGCTCGGATGCGCGCCCGCCTATGGCAGCAGTGCGCCACTCCCTCGGCAGGACAGCCCCGAGTGTTTCTCGCGTTTTCGTGATTAGATGCCGCAGCAGTAGTACACAGGGTTGCGCGATTTGGAATACTGCACACCCCCACAGTTGCACTATGTTCATCGCAACAACTCCCTCTCTTGGATGAGGCTGACCCTCAGGCCCTTGGCTGTGAATGTGCAGCTTGTGGTCGGATCTGCAGGCAGCACTGTGCGAGGGTTGCTGCCGGCGGCGCACCTGTCGGACCACCCCGCGGGCGCGGCTGCCCTGGGCGCCCGCCTGGCGGTGGGCAGCCAGCTGGGGGAGCTGGTGGTGCTGGAGCTGCAGCCGGGGCGCGGCACCGCGCTGGTGTCACGCAAGGCCTCGCTGCGTGGCGCAGCCACCAGCCTCCCCTCCGCCTTGGAAGATCTGGCCGAGGGCGCCATCCACCCCGGCTACGTCGCCTCTGTGACGGCAGACGCCGTCTATGTCCGCTTCCTTGCCCGCCTGACAGGTGAGCCACCCCCCCCCCCCTTTCCCTCCCCGTGGGGTCGCCGCGGACCCACCGCCAAAAACTATCTGTTCGAAGGTTGTACCCACAAAGTACAGCAGAATTGGCCGTGGCGGTGCGAGCGCAAACCGGCCGTGGCCAACCAATAATCGTTCGCAACATCTGAGAGGCCGCTGACGTTGCAAATACATGCTTCATTTCCTTCTGACCCTCCTGCCGATCCTGCCTGTTGCCCCCCACATGAGTGGTTCCCCGTATCCTCCACCACCTTGCCTGGCAACCCCATCTCACTGTTTCCCGTCCCTGGTTGCCACCGACGCAGCCCGTGCGGGACTGTCCCAGCTGGCGGACACCTTCGTGAGCGACCCTCAGCAGCACTTCCAGCCTGGCCAGTCAGTGCGGGCCCAGGTGGTGCAGATCGACGTTGCGCACGGCAAGTTTGGGGTCACGCTCAAGCCCAGCCTGACCGCCTCCAAGGACAAGCCGCCTGCTGGCGTCCCTGTTCGCCGACTACGAGGCCGCTGACGCGCTGTCGGCGCCGGAGGGCGAGCCAGTGGACTGGGCCAGCGCGTTCGCCATCGGCTCTGCGGTGGACGGCCAGGTGCATGAGCTGAAGGACTACGGCGTCGTGTGCGACTTGAATGGTCATGAGGTGGGGCCTCTGCCCCCTCAATGCCCCCGTACCGCCCTCTCTCCCTTTGCTGTTGCCCGCTGCGCATGCTCACTCGCCTAATAGTAGGCCACTGCGAACGTGCCATGGAGTTAGGTGACTGACGCCCTCGCGGCGCGCTGCTGTGCCGGCAGGACCTGCTGGGCCTGGTCGCCCACCACCAGGCCGCAGATGAGCTGACGCCGGGACAGCAGATAGCAGGCCGCGTGCTGGACGTCAACAAGCAGGACGGCATCCTGGATCTCACCCTCAAGGTCCCCCCCCCCCCCCCCCCCCCCCCCCCCCCCCCCCCGAACTTCACCCCAGCACCACCACAACCATACCCCACCCCCGCTTCTCCTTCTTTGTGCCATCAAAGCTATGCAACCCTGCTGACACTCAGACCAGGCCCTGATGGAAAGGTACCTGCTCTCTTTCCAGTTCATTCCTCTAGCCACAGGCATTGATCGCTGACACCTTTCGCCACCCCTTCTCTGGAATGCAGCCAAAGCTCTGCAAGCAGCCGAAGAAGGCAGCAAAAGCCGCCAAGGCGCTGCCACTCGGGGAGAAGGTGGAGGGCGTGGTGGAGCTCATCAAGCCGGACTACGTCGTGGTGTCGCTGCCGGACGCGCACGGCGCGCTGGGCTTTGTGCCCGCCAAGGACTACAACCTCCACCTCATCGACGCGCACAAGCACTTTTCGCTGGGTGCGCTGCGCCCTGTCTTCCTGCCCTCCCCCCCCCCCCCTCCCCAGCCTCCCCTCCCCCCCCCCCCTGCGAGCCCAGGCTTGCGATAATCTGCGATGCATTAGAAACAATGCTGAAGTCCCTCCGATGCTGCCGTTTGCCAAAAATTGTCGCTATGCTCATCTATCATCTCGCGCTGCGACTGACCCCCCCCCCCCCCCCCCCCCTTCCCCCTCTCTCTGCAGGCCAGAAGCTGTCCGCAACGGTGTCCTGCCAAGCATCCCCCGAGACTGGCGGGCGTCTGCTGCTGCACCTCCCTCTGCACACCTCCCCGGACACAACCCCCCGCAGCAACGCGAAAGGCGGACGCATCCAGTCGGGCGGCGTCCTCAACGGCCAGGTACGCCCCCTCCCGGCACCGCGCTCCTCTGATATGATCCCACACCTGTCTACTCGGAGGCACGCTGAGCCGTGCCGCTTTCCCTTGCTCCGCAGGTGGCCAACGTGCATGCAATGCACGCCATGGTGAAGCTGGGCGATAACCTGCCACAGGCCCGGCTGCACATTTCCCAGATCTGGGACACGGACGCCAACGCGGAGGCAGACAGCAACCCGCTGGATGAAGCTAGTGGAGGGGCAGCCCGTGGAGGTAACCCCCCCCCCCCCCCCTTCCCAATTCTCTGGAGTGGGTGGAGCAACTCCTCCCCTCTCTTGCCGCCCCTCACTTCAACCAATCGGGCTTCATCTGCGAGGCGGTTGCTTGTCCACCCACGCACCTTCCGAGCCCTCGGGGCAATGGCGGCGGCGACCAATGACGAGCATTTCACCAATACACAGCGAGGTTTTCAATGAGCTCACTGTTACCCTAAAACTTCCATGACTCCGAGGCCACCCACCGCCGCCACCCCTCCCTCCCACATCCCGGGCGCTCTGCCGTGCGGCGTGTGTCCAAGCTGACATTCCCGGCCCGCCATGTCTGCACGTTGCCGCCTGCAGGTTGCGGTCCTGGGCAACCTTTCAGACAGCGGCGGCCGTGGCCACGGCGTTCTGGAGGTGTCAATGCGCCCCGCGGACGTGGCGGGCGCCAAGGCGAGACGCAAGCCCAAGGTGCTGGGCTACGCCGACCTGCGGCCCGGCACCTGCCTCCGTGGCTTCTCCCAGGAGATCGTCGGCGACCACCTGTGGGTGGCGCTGGGCCCCAACATTCGGTGCGCCGCCAGCCAGCCTGTGCCCCCCCTTCCACACACCACCACCACCACCTTCCTTTCCCCTCGGTGCTGCTCCGAGCCCCTCGCCGGGTGTGTTGGCAATGAAAGTGCAGCGCTCGAGTACTGTAGGCCTTTACATGCGGTGCGGGCGCCCACTCGCCCATAGGCACCCTGAATATAGGCTTGCCTCGAATCGGCGCCGCACGTAGCCTATGGGAACATTTTGCTGTGCTTCCGCCGACATTGTCGCCTGTCAGGCCGGGGCGCAAGTTCTTGTTCACCATGTTCTTGTCACTGCGCCAGCATCCGCGCACGTGCGTATGCGTATTGATAAGATGAGCGCCTCCCTGGTTTCCGGTGAGGCGCAACCTGCGGTATGAACAGCGGATGTTTGTGTATTGTAGCCAGGGGCAATCTGCCGCCCAACTGTTTTTGGGGGTTCGCGCCCAGCTGTGCTGGTCCGCGTCATGCGCGGCCTGGAGCATCTCCAGAGCGCAGTTGCCGCGTCACCATTTTCGGTGGCCAGAACGATGACTGTGCCCGCTGCAGCGCCGGTACGGGCGTGATGTACTGACCTGGCGAGTGGATGTGTGCTGCAGGGGAAGGCTGGACCTGCTGGACTGCGGCGCGGAGCCGGAGGAGCTGGCAGGCGCGGCGCGGCTGTACAAGCCCGGCACGCCGCTGCGCGTACACGTGGTCGGCGTAACGGGGGAGGGGCGCAGGCAGCACGTGGACCTGAGCCTGCGGGAGCCGGGCGCCGCCGCCGCCGGCACGCCGCCCCTGGCGGCCGGTCAGCTGGTGGTGGCGCGCGTGGTCGCGGTGCAGCCCGACACGGGGCTGCAAGTGCAGCTGCCGCGGGGTGCGCGGCCGCGTGGCCGTCACCGGACAGTCCACGACGTTCTACGTCAACAGCCGCTCTAGGTGGCCCGCCCCCCCCCCCCCCCCCCCCCCCCCCCCCTGGCGAGGGACGACGTTTCCAGGATCCCTTTCTTTGAGAGCGGATGCGGTCAGTCCACCGTCTGGCCCTTATTGGCCGCATACACCCCGCCAATACCCCCCCCCCCCCCCCCCCCTCCGTGCATTCTACTCGTACAAAGGCTCTCAGCGCTTGGGTCACCTGTGCGATTAAGGATTAGACTGTGAGGACATTATTACGGATGCCAACACCTCTGTGGTTGGCAAGAAACAGGAGTGCAGATGCAAGTGCGTAAGGCCATGTCGTGGGCAGGCAGTATTTAGTCGTGTCACAGAGGCGCCGGCATCTGCGCGCTCATCGTCCCAGTTGGATGCACCTTACCGCACCATCCCCCCGTTGCCCCCCACCCCCCCCCCTCCTCCCCGCGGGCTTCCCTTGCTTCTTGTCCGGGGTGCTGTTTCCCAGAGTCGGTGTTTGACGCGGGGGCTGTGCCTGCCCTGCGCGTGCAGGGGCTGCTGGCGGGCACGTTTGTGCGGCCGCGTGCTGGCGGTGGACGCGGAGGGGCACGCGGACCTGTCGCTGCGCCGCTCGGTGGGCGGCTGGTGGGATGGCTGCGAGGCCGACGTGGGAGCGCCGGCCGCGGCAGGCGAGGCGCCGCCGGAGCTGACGGCGGCGGCGTTGGCGGCGGGCGACGACGTGAAGGGCTATGTGCGGGCGGTGACTGCCAAGGGCATGTTTGTCAACCTCTCGCGGCGCCTGCAGGGCCGCGTCAAGCTGAGCCACCTGTCGGACGGCTTTGTGGACGACCCCAAGGCCGCGTTCCCGGCGGGCAGCCTGGTGGCGGGGCGCGTGCTGGGCGTAGAGGGCGGCCGCGTGGAGCTCACGCTCAAGTCTCCCGGCGCGGGCGGCAGCCGCAACGCGCTTGTGGACCTCGAGGGGCTCGAGGTTGGGCAGACAGTGCTGGGAAAAGTCAAGCGCGTCGAGAAGTTCGGTGAGCCGCCCGCCCGCCCCTGGCCCCACTCGTCAGCTTACCCTACGACCCTGATATAACCCCCTCGCTCTGCCCACCTGCCGCGCCAATCCTCGCTTCCCTGTGCGTCATTGGTTCCAACCCGCTCGCGAGAAAGTACATTTACCACGCGCGTCTGGAATCCATCAGAGGACAGCACGGAACATCCGCCTCGATGCTGCGAAACGGTTCATTGCTTCCGTGACCCGCGAACCCAATCAGCTGCCACGGCCGATTCTCTAGTTTCAGGATTTTGGGGTCTAGGGTGTGGGATCCTCTGTCGCGTCCAGCAGCTCTGACCGGAGGCACGCGGTGATATGGGCCTGCTAACGAATAGGGACCCCCCCCCCCCCCCCCTTTTTCCCTCTTCTCTACCTTTCTCCCCCTGCAGCCCTCAGCCTGCGCATCAAGTGACCCCTGCCTCGCCACTGCTGACCTCCCCCCCTCTCCCGCAACCCCCACCCACCACAGGCGTCTTCGTGCAGCTGGACCGCAGCACCGCCGCAGGGCTGGCGCACATCTCCAGCTGGACGATGGTTCATGAAGGTACACGGCCACTGGCTCGCCTCCCGCTCGCGCGCCCTCCGCCCGCCCTGGAACCGAGTCACTCAGATGCCCCCCCCCCTTCGCCTCTGCCCGTGCGCAGGACGTTGAAGCAGGCTACCAGCCGGGGCCGGCGGTGGCGCCAAGGTGCTGCGCCTGGACCGCGCCACCTGCCGTGCTCTCGCTGGCCTGAAGCCCTCCTACTTTGACGGCAGCCGGAGGCGACGGGGGGCGCCGAGGCTGCCGGCGCAGCCGACTTTGATGAGGAGGCGGAGGCGCTGATGGACTCCGAGGAGGAGGAGGAGGACGCAATGGAGGTGGATGAGAGCGACGGCGAGGCGTCTGAGGGCGATGAGGATGGGATGACGGCGAGGGCTCGTCCGATGGCGAGGATGCGGCCGCCGGCATCGACGACGCAGAGTGGGCGAGCGAGATCTCCGACGAGACGGGCGGCGGGGCCGGCGACACCTTCATGAGCGACTCGCTGAGCGCTGCGGCGGACATGGGCTGGGGCGAGGTGGTGCTGGGGAGCAGGACGGCGCCGGCGCGGGAGCCGGGTGGCGAGGAGGGCGAGGAGGGGCAGCCCGGGCGAGGGGCGCGAGGCAAGAAGACCAAGGCATGCTGCTGCCCCCCCCCCCCCCCCCCCCCGCCCTCTGTCTTGGATGACTGGTTGCGCACGCTGCCACTGTAGCCGCGCCCCCCTGACGCCGCTACTTGTGGCCCTGCTGCCGACCGTGTCCCGCCAGGCGGCCAAGAAGCGCGAGGCCCGGGAGCGCGAGGCGGCGGTCGCCGCGCGGAGCTGGCGCGCCTGGAGGGCGGCGCTGCGCCAGCGAGCAAGGAGGCGTTTGAGCAGGCGGTGATGGCGTCGCCCAACA